>JAGKTI010005662.1:0-14827 GCA_018397915.1 Birgus latro | reverse complement strand
GTGGTAGTGAAATGGCAGGGGACAGAGTGACATGGAGGCGATTTGTTTGTGGCCACCCCGTTCGGGATCAAGGCATCTGGCAATAGATAGATAGATAGAAAATTCGGTAAGCCGGAAAAATCGGTAATTCGAACCAGGGTAGAGCCCCATATAGTTCGGCTTATGAAGGAGTTACTGTAATGTTATACACAACTTACATTTTTTGTACTTTACATCACAGATACACTAATGTTCACATATTCAACTTTATTTTATGAGTAATGGGGGGGGAAATTTAGTTACAGCCAACCCAGTCATTTTCTTACTCCCCCATGCACTTTTGGTTTTCTGTCATTGTAGTAGATAAGGTTAGTCAAGGTATTTCCAATCATTGCTTCACAAATAACTATAAACAGTAACATTTACTGCAATGCACGTGTAAAACTTATTATAAAACACTTGTTTCATAACACTTACTAGATATTACTTATAAAAGCTTACATTTCACTTATGAATAAAAGAAACACACTTGTGCATACCTGTTTACTGTTTACAATTTCCCACACACCTGCTCAGTCACTGAGCTCTTTCCCCGGTGTTGAGGGCAGAACTTTTGTGGGGGTCGATGATGCAATCGGCCCCGTGCATGGAGGGACAGAATCGGATGAGGATGATAAAAAAATATCACTCTCCACTCTACCAGTGCCATGTACAGACTGAGCCACACATCCGTGGGGTACCTGGGGGTCCTACCTACCTGGCGGGTATCATAGAAAGTGGCCATGCGTTCAAAAGGTGGCGGGAAGGTGAGTGTGGTATATCACGTCAGCCGGCGGTGCTGCGCACCCTGAATCATGATGTCCAAACACGTCAGCCGGCAGTGAAGGGCTAAACATTTTGTCTGCCCAAGTCATGCAAGTGCAGCACAGGACTGTCCCTTGTTTAAGCTTTTCACTCATTCCACATTCACTTACCCAGAACTCCTCCACGTTCAGCAATGCAGATCATGAATATAGAACATGACTCCCTTTATGTGTGGCGAAGGTAGATGTCTTGGCTTGCTTTATCTTCATCTTCTGTCCTCAGTGAGATCCGTCAAACGATGACGCATAAATGATCCTGGTTTTGGAATAGTCTCCTAGACTGGATGAAATGTGATGATGAATGCCAGTCTATCTATCTGTCTATTGCCAGACGCCATAATCCGGTAAGGGGTGGCTATTTGACTTTGAGTTATTTGTTTTACGGGGAGGAGCACTAACCTCCACCAACCCACTTGTTCACACGTAGGGAGCATGTATGGTTTGGTTGTATGGTTACCACCCAGCGTTGTAAATGGTTTCTTGGCTTACAGGAAACCATTTGGCTTGTCACTCAATGTAAAGCCACTTGTAGTGGAAAGAAAAGCAATAAGAAGTGACAGGAAGGATGGGAGAAATAGGAAGAGAGGAGGGTAGGCACAGAAAATGAATGATAAAGGCTAAGGAAGAAGTATGCACCACTACATCAAGTGAGCGGATGATGGTTGCCACCATCTACCACCAGAATGCCAGTTTTTACTTTAATTTATGGCAACATAGAGACTGAATGAGTCAAGATACCCACTAGGCTTAATTTACAGTCTGAGCCAACTGTTAAGAACCTCACATCCATTACATAGTAGAAATGTAATATTACAGGAAGAATGAAATGGTGGGGTTGCCTCCAGTGAATAATTCATTTCTATATCTGATAAAACAGGGTGAACAGGCAAGGATTGTGGAACGTATTAAGAATATATGGAGTTGATGGGAAGTTGTTGAAGGCAGTGAAGAGTATGTTTGAGGGTGTTAAGGCCGAAGTGCCTGTGGATGGCAAACTGAGTGAATTTTTCCATTTGAAGGTTGGATCGAAACAAGGATGTGTCATGTCTCCATGGTTGTTCAATCTGTATATGGATGGGGTTATAAAGGAGATACAAGGTTGGGCAGTGGATGTTGGAGTGGCCTTAGTGAGAGAGGGCAGTGTTTGGAAACTCCCTGTACTGTTGTTTGCAGATGATACTGTGTTGTTGAGTGAAGATAAAGGGGAGCTGCAAGGCTTGGTAGATGAGTTTGGGAGAGTATGTAAGAAACGGAATCTAAAGGTGAATGTAAGGAAGAGTAAAGTGATGGTCTTTGAGAGCCAGTGAATATACAGTGAGATTGGATGGAGAGGATATGGAGAATGTGAGTGCATTTAAGTACTTGAGTAGTGTGATGAGTAAGGATGGATGTCTGGAGGTTTTTTTTTTTTTTATGCAAGGAAGAAGGAGCCAAAGGCCAGGGCCTGCATTCTGTTCCTTCCAAGAAAAAGTAAAAACAATACAAAAGAGAGCCAAATTAAAGATCCATTAATTTCGAGATGCCTGGACACACTGCGCTTGAAAGATTGGAGATCATAGGAAGTAGGGAATACAGACAGAGGGAGACAGTTCCAGAGTTGACCAGTTGCATAAATGAAGGACTGGGAGTAACGGTTAACTCTTGCATTAGAGAGTTGGACAGAAAAGGGATGAGAGTTTGTTGCTAGACGGGTACTACGTGCCCGTCGTAGAGGTGGAGGGATGCAAGCAGACAGTTCAGAGGAACAGTGACCATTGAAGTAGCGATAGAAGAGAGATAAAGAAGCAACAGTGAGGCAAAAAGACAAAGGTTGAAGGGAATCAGTAAGAGGAGGAGAATTAATGAGACGAAAAGCCTTTGACTCCACCCTATTGAGAAGGGCTGCATGTGGGGAGCCTCCCCACACATGAGAGTTGTACTCCATACATGGGCGAATAAAACCCGTGTACAAGGTCAACATCTGTGCAGGGGTAAAGAAAGTTCGGAGTCAGCCCAGCACACCTAATCTCTTGGAAGCAGATTTCACAAGAGATGTAATATGTTCTTTCCAAGACAGATCCCGAGAGATTGAAACCCCTAGCATGTTCAAGGATGATGCAGGACTTAGCTGGACATTATTAAACATTAGTGGGTAATTCTGTGGAAGATTTTGTCAGTTTGATAAGTGTAAGAACTGAGTTTTTGATGCATTAAAAATAACAAGATTATTTTTACCCCAATCAGAGATATGAGCCAAGTCAGACATTAGGTGTGCCAGAGCCTCATCCCTTGTTTGCTGAAGCAACTGCTGAGATGAAAGTTGCGGAAATCAAATGGAAAGGTGAAGGGTGGAATCATCAGCATATGAGTGGATAGGGTTAGATGTACAGCTTAGAAGGTCATTCATGAATAAAAGAAAGAGAGTTGGTGATAGGACAGAGCCCTGAGGAACACCACTGTTGATAGGTCTAGGAGAAGAACGATGGCCGTCTACAACAGCAGCTATAGAACGACCAGAAAGGAAGCTAGAGATGAAGGCACAGATAGAAGGATAGAAATCGTTAGAGGGCAGTTTGGAAATCAAAGATTTATGCCAGACTCGATCGAAAGCCTTTGAGATGTCAAGTGCAATGGCAAAGCTTTTGCCAAAGTCCTGAAAGGAGGATGACCAGGAGTCTGAAAGGTAGGTGAGAAGGTCGCCAGTGGAGTGTCCCTGACGGAACCCATGCTGACGATCATAAAGAAGGTTGTGACAGGAAAGATGCTTTAAAATTTTTCTGTCAAGAACTGATTCAAAAACTTTTGAGACAGGTTGTTAAATCAATTGGACGATAGTTAGAGGGTTGGGAATGGTCACCCTTCTTTGGGACTGGCTGAATGAGAGCAAACTTCAGCAAGAAGGAAAGGTACAAGTTGAGAGACAAAGGCGAAAGAGTTTACCTTGGCAGGGTGTAAGCACAGAAGCACAGTTCTTGAGGACAACAGGAGGGACTCCATCAGGCCCATATGCCTTGTTAATATTGAGGCCAGTGATGGCAGAAAATACATCAGCTGAAGAAATTTTAATGCCAGTCATGAGGAAGTCTTAGGGGGGAAGTGATGGAGGAACAGCGCCGGAATCGTCTAAGGTAGAATTGGAGGAGAAAGTCTGAGCAAAGAGATCTGCTTTATCAGTAGAAGAAATAGCTACAGAGCCATCAGAGTAGAAAAGAGGAGGGAAGGATGATGAGGTAAAGTTTGTTAGAAACGTTTTTGGCAAGGTGCCAAAAGGAGCGAGAATTCGAGTTGGAGAGTTGGGAACATTTAGCTCGGATGAAATTATTTTTAGCAGAGCAAAGAACAGACTTAGCACGATTCCGGGCAGAAATATAAAAATGAAGTGATTCAGGGGTGGGTTGGCTCCGGTACCTTTTAAAGGCCCTCTCTCTGTTACGGACAGCATTAGAACAAGCCTGATTAAATCAAGGCTTTCTTGCATTAGACAGAGGATATGAAAAAGGAGTTTATGCTTCCATGCCCGAGAGAATAACCTCCGTAATGCGCAGGGCGCACTCAGACGGCTCCCGGCCATGGAAGCAATAATCATTCCAAGGAAAATCAAAGAAGTACTGCCTGAGGGCCCCCCAATCTGCAGCTCCAAAGTGCCACAGGCGGCATTTCTTTGGAGGTTCCACAGGCTGTACTGGAGCAATAGGACAAGTTAAGGTAATAAGGTTATGATCGGAGGAGCCCAACGGAGATAAAAGATTAACAGTGTAAGCAGAAGGATTAGTTGTTAGGAAAAGGTCAAGTATGCTGGAACTCTCTCCAAGGCGGTCAGGGATGCGGGTAGGGTGCTGTACAAGCTGCTCTAGGTCATTAAGGATAGAAAAGATGTAGGCTTGTTCACCAGGTGGATCAGTGAAAGGAGAGGAGAGCCAAAGGTGGTGGTGAACATTGAAATCTCCTAGAATGGAGATTTCAGAGAAAGGAGAAATGGATAGAATGTGTTCCATTGTAGAAGTAAGATAGTCAAAGAATTTTTGATAGTCAGTAGAATTAGGAGATAAGTAAACAGCACAGATATATTTAGTCAGAGAATGACAGGAGAGCCGAAGCCAGAGAGTAAAGAATTCAGAAGAATCAAGTTCAGGAACACGAGAGCAAGATAGATCGTTGCGTACATATACNGAAAGTTAGAGGAAAGGCCGCGAATGTTACAGAAATGAAGAAGGGCAGCTCCGAGAGCCATCACCGGGAGAGGGGCGGATGGTGGGGGCATTTATGGTCCTCCCCCCTCCTGGGGACTCCGAGGCACGATTTTCAGTTAGTCATTTTTGTAAAAAATTTTGAAAAGGAAGTGTAGTGTGTAGCGTGTATGAAGTTTGGTGTTGACAGTTAGAGAAACTTGTATTGGAGAGCATGCTGGTCTACTCTCTGTGTTACTGAGACACTGAAAAAGTTCAGCAAAGGGGGATGGTCAGGAACAAGTCCTGAGGGCTGATGAAACGGGAGCTCCAGCTCTCCCTGTCATCAGCTTTCCATCCTCCATGGGAGTACTGCCCTGCTCGACTGGTGCTATAGTCTGCTTCTCAGAAGTGCTTGAAAGGGTGCAGCATGGAAGGAAGGTTGCTGGTTCCTTGAAAGCAGTGATAAGAAGCAGGGAAGTGAGCATGGAAGTGAAAAAGTTGCTACATGACAGTATTGTGATACCAACTTTAACATATGGAAGTGAAGCTTGGACCCTGTTGGAGGGACAGAAGTCAAGAGTGAGAGCAGTGGAAATGAGTTTTTTGAGAGGAGCATGTGGAGTCACATGGAGAGACAGACTAACAAATGAGGAAGTGAAGGAGCATTGTGGTGTGGATGTGGATGTGATGGGAAGCATTAGCAGAAACACATTAAGGTGGTTTGGGCATGTGGAGAGGATGGAGAGTGAAAGACTGATGAGGAGAGTGTATGTGAGTGAGGTGGAGGGGGGGAGAGGGAGGGCGAGGCTGAGGATGAGATGGAGGGATGGAATGGAGAGGTATATGAGAGAGGAGGGTGTGAGCTGGGAGCAGGGCAGTGAAATGGCGGGGGACAGAGCGACGTGATTTGTTTGCAGCCACCCCGTGCAGGATTGAGGCGTTTGGCAATAGATAGATAAAATAGTTCATGATACGTTATAGAGTAATTACGTTTTCTGTTTGTATTATTTATATTGTATGACCTTACTGTGATTCACAGTTTCACACAAAAGTGTAGATATTTAACAAAGAGATATAGGCTTTTTAAACAGTGTAGGAATGTATTAAACCAGAGTCCGCAGTGCTCTCTGTCAGGTTGGAGCTTTTCAGAAGCACCCCATGGATATCTGTTGTACCAATAATTCCTGAACATGAACCACTAACCACTGCTGTGAAACAGAAAAGTTTTAGGTCAAACGTTTTTTAAAATGCCAAATTTGAGGTATTTGGCATGAAAAATTCCAACCTGGCAACCCTATTAACCCCTACATGCCAGGGCATTTCTGATGTCGCACGCTTCTCCCTATGGGGGATATCCGTGATGGGAAAAATACCCTTAATTCAAACCTTAATGTCTGCCAAACTATAACAGCTAGAGAAAAAAGTAAAGTTACGTAAGACTCACTAACTCTTCCTCTTTCATATGAGAGTATCCCGACGTCTCCAGGTGGTCCTTTCGATGAGTAAGGATAAGTTAAAGTTCAGAGGGTGGCGGGAAGACGCTTGCGGCTATACTTGTCAACCAGCATTGCTCAGTTCTGAAAATTGTGACGGCTATACACATCATCTGGTGAATAGGGGTCAATTAGCTTCCTCAGCTGGGACCATAAGCAAAATCTGATCATTTGCTGTTTCAACCGCAAACAAGAAGAAAATAAGCAATATGGAATGTGTAAGATGATATGTAAAAAGATGAATGTAGCCTGCCAATGGGTATTGACTGAAGGTTTTTATGAAATGGTGGCAGAGGTGCAGGCAGTGATGGAGGCACCACTTTATTGTTATCCATTCTCTGTTGGTATCCGTTCTCTCCACATGACCATACCATCTCGGTACACTCTCTTCGATTTTGGCGTCCTCCACATGACCATACCATCTCGGTACACTCTCTTCGATTTTGGTGTCCTCCACATGACCATACCATCTCGGTTTACTCTATTCGATTTTGGTGTCCACCGACTCCTCACTCCACATCTTTCACAAATCACATTATTTCATATCCTATCCACCCTCTGTACTCCACATACATTTCTCAGCAGTCTCATCTCCACTGCTCTTACTCTTGACTTTTCATTTTCATGCCACACCATAGTCTCACATCCATATGTTAAAGTCGGCACTAACACTCCTTCATGTAAGCCTCATGCAGCTGCAACTCTCAAGCCTTTGCTTCTTATCAAGGCATTCATTGCACCAGCTACTTTTCTTCCTTGTGTCACTCGACTTTCAACTTCTTTTGCACATTTTCCTCTCTTTTCTATCGCTGTACCCAGGTATTTGAACTCTCACCCATTCCAGTGTCTCTCCGTTCACTGTGGCATCGCACTGGGAATCACCATCTCTCTCAGTAACCATCACTTTACTCTTTTCAACATTTACTCTTAGGGTATGACACTCACAGACATCAGCAAAACTCTGCACTAATCTACCAAGTTCTTGTCCGGTATTTGCAAGCAGTACTGCATCATCAGCATACAACAAATTTGAGATATTTCATCCATCACCATTATATTACCAACGCCATCCCTCTCTCCATTACTTGTGTTTTTACTTCTCTCCCTCCTCTCTTCCTATTTCTCCCATCTTTCCTGTCACTTCTTATTGCTTTTCTTTCCTTTACAGGTGGCTTTACATTGAGTGACAAGCCAAATGGTTTCCTGTAAACCAAAAAACCATTTACAACGCTGGGTGGTAACGATATAACCAAACCATACGTGCTCCCTACGTGTCAACAAGTGGGTTGGTGGAGGGTTAGTGCCCCTCCCTGTAAAACAAATAACTCAGAGTCAAATGGCCACCCCTTACGGGATTATGGCGTCTGGCAATAGATAGATAGATAGATCATCATCCCATCCATATATATATATATTGAACAACCATGGGGACATCATACAACCTTGCCGCACACCCACAACGATCGTGAACCATTCACTTAGATGCCCAGTAACCCTTACACATGCATCACTACCATCATAAAAACTCTTGACGGCATCTAGCCGCTTACCATCCACACCATACATGCGCAAAACTTTCCACAGTCCTTCTCTGTCTACTTTGTCATATGCTTTTCCCAGATCCATGAATGCCATAAACACCTTACGGTCCTTTTCACAAACCTTCTCTGCTATCTGTCTCGCTGCAACTATTTGATCTACACATCTTCTGCCACTCCTAAAGCCATCATGTTCATTACTCACTAGGACTTCTGATATCTCTCTTACTTTCTCTATAATAATTCTTCCAATATACCTTCCCTACCACACTCAGTAAACTTACGCCATGCTAATTCTTGCACTCACTTCACTTACCTTTATTTTTGCATAGGAGTACAGTCACAGCCTTTTTCCACTCTGCTGGCACAGTTTCACTCATCCATGCCTTCTTACATATCTCCAACAAGCACTTCATTCCACTCTCTCCACTACACTCAATCATCTCTACATACTCCTCATCAACCCCAGCTGCTTTCCCATTTTTCAGCCGCTTCACAGCACTCTTCACCTGTGCAAGTGTCACGTCTCCTAGCTCTGCATTCCTTCTCTGCACACCCCCAAAATCTTTTTTTTTTTTTTTTTTCTCAACTTTGGGCATAGGCTTCACAGCCTGCTATCAAGGCCCAGCAGTCCTCCTACATACCATACACCTCTGCATGTCACCACTTTGGCGCTAACATCCACCGTTCATATTGAACATATGCTCGGGCTGTCTCATACTGGACTGGTGTATTGGCATTAGCGGGGGTATTTTTACGACATGATGGTGGGTCTACTGGTAGATCAGTAAGGCATGATTTAATGAAATTCAAATCCTTAAACTGTTTACAGCCACTCTGCTTCCTCTATTCCCATTCATCAGGCTTTCAAAATATTCTTTCCATCTGGTCCTTACTTCATCCCCATGGGTTAATAATATACCACCTGCATCCTTCACACCATCACATTTCTTTCTGCTTACACTCTACATTTCCGCACCTCTTTCCAGAGTAACTTCTTATTTTCAGAGTAGTTTGTATTCATTTTTCTTCCTAGATCATCATTTACCTCCTCCTTTTTCCTCTTCAGTAGTCTCTTTACGTGCTTCTTGCTCTCAGTATACAGTGCAGCCCCACACAATGGGAACTCAGTGTGAATCACCTACAATGCGAGATCAACCCAGAAAATGCTTATTTTTATTGAATGCAAAATCTGTGAGTCAATCTTCCTAACATGCAAATTGGCTATATGATTCCAAGACAAAAATGGACTTCCTGCCATTACTACGAGTATCGGGCTGGACAGTGCGAGTCAGTCACATGAAGGCATGTGGCTGACAACTGAGCCAGATTCCAAATGGCAGACAGCTGGCCAGCTGTCTGCATGTCATTATTGACTTTCCAGGAAAAACAAACATTTCTCCTCCATATTGCTGCTAGAAAACATGTTTTACCTCGCATCCTGTTGTCCGTTTTAGCATCATGGCAGTACCCACTTGCTCATCATGGTCTCAGCTGTTGACTTTGAAGGCTTTATGGCATCTCCAGGAGACCTCAGCAGTGACAGTGAGAGTGACAACAGGGCACCCCACCCCACGGGACAAGAGTAAACTCCCCGAGCCTCGGATACCCACCCCCTTCCATTCTTAACAAGCACAGACGTCACTTAAATAAAGGTACATGGTGTTCTGTTCATTGTTTATTTCTTGGTCCATCTAGAAGTACTATTAGACAAAGTATCAGCAGGGTAGAGTAGGCTGGAAGGGGACTTGAAGACCAAGCCCTGAGTGGGCTGTCCACCATATACCATATTTCCCATAAGTTCTTTGGTTCACACAATGCGAAATCGTAGAATGTGAGGGTTTCTGCCGCCCATAAGCTCGCATTGTGTGAGAGTGCACTGTATTCAGTTCTTATTTCCACTGAACCCCTGTCCTGCAACCACTCTAGCCACTTCTTCCTCTTTTCCTCCACTGCTCTCTTAACCCTTAAAACCCTAATCGCATCAGTTGAGCGGGGCTTGTAAAAAACTGCGGAGCGCTTCCTCCGCCCCGATTCTGACGTACATGGCTTCAGGCCAATGAGAACTCACCCCCGAGTTGGCGTTAGGGGGGCTCGGACCAACCCGGGCAGTGGGGGGGCACTCCCCCTCTGGGCCACCTCCATGCCACCCTCTGCTCCACTCCCTCACTCCCTCCTTGTCCCCTATCACTCTCCCACCCCTCCACGCACCTGCATCTCTCCTCCCACCATCACCCTTCCCACCCACTCTCACCCTTCCTCCCATCCTGCTAGCCTTGTGTCCTCCCCCGAACCCCACCCCATCTCTCCCTCCTTGTCCCTCACTACCCATCCAACCCCCTACAGACCCCCGAGAGGTATCAGGTTGTTGCCGAAATTGTAATAACAAGCGATAAAGTGTAATGATAATGTGATAATTGTAATGATAAGTGTGATAAATGTGTAATGATAAGTGTGATAAATAAGTGTAATGATAAGTTAGGACAGTAAAAGGAGAAATCGGAAACAAATTATTGCTTCCTTTCTTTTTCCCTTTCATATGCATGCTTCTATAGCATTACAGTATTCAACTTTAGATGTCCTTGATGGTTATAAACATTTATATGTGTCTGTGTTAGTTTTTGAATGACTATAAGGCCTTTTAGGGCGACTCCCCACACTGTTTTATCTCCCCACACTTACATACACACCTGCTTTCATGGTTGATGTGAAAAATCCCATTGAAATGAAGGGTTTCCACAAGAGAATTTGGTTGTTACTGAAATTTTTCTCCCCAGGTACCACCAAGGCCTTGTAGGCCTACTCCCCACACTAGTTATCTTCCCACACCTACGTACACACTTATTTTCATGGTAGATGTTACAGACCACACTGGAGTGCTTTTTTCATGCAAAAAGCTGGTTATTTCCAACTCCTGTACCAATAGGCCTACTCTCCACAGCCTACTTTATCTCCCCATACCTACATACACCTGTTTTCATGGTTGGTGTGACAAAACACTTTGAAATTACCTGTTTCAATAAGAAAAATATGTATTCACAATTTTTACATTTTTGATTGTTTTCGAGGGGTAACTATTATAAACTTTTAAAAATTTGACAGAGGATTGTGCGGTAACCACTAGGCCTATGGGGCTGTGGATTGCATTGTCAGGTGTGTAAATTCTTCTTCTTTAGCCAGAACACAATCAATTTGCCTTTGGTTAAAGTCGCCAAAACACCCCCGAATCACGGTTGTGGGAGGTATCCTGCCTGAAATAATTTCGGTCTTTAGGGGGTTAACCTCATCATCCCGCTGTGTCGTACTTTTTATATGTATGTATGTATATATATATGTATATACACCCAACCCCAGAGAGCCTCCCTGTTCAGTCCCTAAACCCTTTAGTCACACTTAATGACCTCATCCCATGTCTTTCTTGGTCTACCCCTCCCAACCCCTCCCCCAATATTAACGCCTCTCACCCTCTGTACCCAGTTATCATCCCCCATCCTCTCCACATGTCCAAACCACCTCAGCCTACCTCTCCTCATCACAACACCAATACACTCCAGTCCCATCCTACCTCTCAACTCTTCCATCGTAAACCCAGCCCCCCCAGGCCTTGCACACAGGGACACACTGCACATCCACCTAATCATTGTCATTTCTGTATATTTAAACCTGCAAATATCCTCTTCCTTTACTGCCCAGGTCTCACTACCATACAGCATCACATTCCTAACACATGCTGCATACAAAGACCCCTTAGCATGTAAGGAGAGTCCTCTCAGTGTCAGGAGAGGCAACAGCTCTCTGAACTTCTTCCAACCACTTCTCACCCTAGCAACTGAGCTAACTCCAGCCCCACCTCCGGCACATAACATGTCTCCCAAATAACAAAACTCCTTCACACACTCAAGAGACTCACCTGCAAGTTCAACCCTCTCACGCCTAACAATCTCCACCTGCTCTCCCCGACACGCCGCACACATGAAATCAGCATCATCTCGCAGTCTACCTCTAATACCACTACATCTCTTGGGCACCCATTTATCACAAACACTACACAAGATGGATCGAGCGAAAAAAAGCTTGGCCAAGTGGACACATCAGCTGACCAACCAAAACATTCAAGATGGCAGAGGATGCTACACAAGCAGTGATTGAAGAAGTTTATTTGATAAAGTCTGTATGCTCAAGTGTGAATAAAACTCCACTGTAATACATTAATAACCACTTTCATATACGTGATGATGATGATGGGAGGCCTTATACTTCGTCTTGGCTTAGAGATAGGTGCCTCGTCACCAACACTTTCATAGCGGTTTTACAAACAAACCTATAAACTAGTCACTACAGTATACCCAAAGACTCTTAAATGTTTCATTACTTAACACAATGAATTTGGTGAAGTTCAACCTCCTCATAGAAGTGAAAAAAGTCCACAGTTGGAGCACTTGCAGTACACAGCTGAAGCGGTCGCCATCTTCTTTATTTATAAACAGTGGAGCGCGCCGATGAAGTCTGTACAGTATGCTCATTTTTTTATTATAATATTTTATTATGTGGTACAAAACAGGTATCTTAGGGGTAAATATTGAGGTCATGTCACCAATTAGAATTATTACGATAAGTTCTTCACTTCGGCTATCGCGTTTTCGGCTATAGCGCAGCCATGGTGGCACCAATTAGGAGTGATAGCCGAGGGTGGGGTGTATATATATGGATAGATAGATATATACAGTATATATATGTATTTCCAACCCCGATACCTATAGACTTTCTCTCTACAGACTACTTTATCTCCCCACAGCCTAGTAGTCACCCCACACCTATATACACCTGTTTTCATCATTGGTGTGACAAAACACTTTGAAATGACTTGTTTTATATATTATATACAGTAATCCCTCTAATATTTGGACATCCAATACTCGGACATACTCACTGTTCAGATATTGTGGGCTGCCCAACCCACAAAATGCCAACAAAATTCGAAAAAAAATCGAAAAATTTTCGATTTTTTGGGACCGCGTCAGTTTCAATTTCCCGCCCGCGCCGATTGTGTATGTTTTCACTCGTGGCGTCTGTCTGTCAGTCGCCATTACCCACCCAGTTACTGACACATGAACACCGACAGTGGTGGCCATATTGATTGCTTTTGTGGTGATACCCTACCTCCTACAGTGCTTGATACTGCTCTTCACCTTCTTCATCATGTGTGTGATGATGGAATTTACTGTTATGTACAGTGCAGTGAAGTGATGTGATTCCAGTTATTAAAAAAAAAAACGTTGTGTAAAGTGTTGGTGATAAGTGCTGGTGATTCTCAATTGGAAAGGTGTGTCAGGTGCAAGGTCTTCCTGTCAGAGTCTGGGATGATAGAGTGGGTTATTACATCAGAGGGCAGCTTCTTGTTCGTAAGTACTCTAACTTCATGCCTAACCTGTTTTCATCATGCTGTAAATGTGTTAAAAGATTACCCAAAATGTTAATCATAATTTCCAGCTTGCAATTTAATTTTTCCATGCATGGTTCTTAAGTAAAACAGCTAGAAAAAAGTGGAAGATGTGAATTTCATGTCCGGTCCTAACCTAACATAAACTATGGTTACCATAAAGATTTTCATGCCTAACCTGTTTTCATGATGCTGTTAATGTGTTAAGAAATTACCCTAAATGTTAATCATAATTTCCTGCTTGCAATTTAATTTTTCAATGCATGGTTCTTAAGTAAAAAAGCTAGAAAAAAGGTGGAAGATGTGAATTTCATGTCCGGTCCTAACCTAACCTAACCTATGGTTACCATAAAGATTTTCATGCCTAACCAATGTGTTAAGAAATTACCCTAAATGTTAATCATAATTTCCTGCTTGCAATTTAATTTTCCAATCCATGGTTCTTAAGTAAAACAGCTAGAAAAAAGGTTGAAGCAGTTAATTTCATGTCCGGTCCTAACCTGACCTAACCTATGGTTACCATAAAGATTTTCATGCCTAACCTGTTTTCATGATGCCGTACATGTGTTAAGAAATTACCCTAAATGTTAATCATAATTTCCTGCTTGCAATTTAATTTTTCCATGCATGGTTCTTAAGTAAAACAGCTAGAAAAAAGGTTGAAGCAGTGAATTTAATGTCCGGTCCTAGCCAAACCTAACCTATGGTTACCATAAAGATTTTCATGCCTAACCTGTTTTCATCATGCTGTACATGTGTAAGAAATTACCCTAAATGTTAATCATAATTTCCTGCTTGCTATTTAATTTTTCCATGAATGGTTCTTAAGTAAAACTGCTAGAAAAAAGGTTGAAGCAGTGAATTTCATGTCCGGTCCTAACCTAACCTAACCTAACATTGTGTTAATCATAATTTCCTCCTTTTAATTTAATTCTCTCATGCATGGTTATTAAGTGCACCAGCTATGAAAAAGGTTGAAGCAGTGAATTTCATGTCCAGTCATAACCTAACCTAACCAAGCCTAACCTAACCTAACCATTTTTCTGGCAACAATTAACATCATTTACTGTATTTTTTTTTTTTTTTTTTATGCATGGAAGAAGGAACCAAAGGCCACGGGCCTGCATACTGTTCCTTCCAAGAAAAAGCAAAAACAGTACAAAAGAGAGCCAAATTCAAGATCCGTTCAATTCGAGATGCCTGGACACACTGCGTTTGAAAGACTGGAGATCATAGGAAGTAGGAAATACAGACAGAGGAAGACAGTTCCAGAGTTGACCAGTTGCATAAATAAAAGACTGGGAATAACGGTTAACTCTTGCATTAGAGAGTTGGACAGAAAAGGGATGAGAGTTTGTTGCTAGAC
>JAGKTI010005661.1:0-22989 GCA_018397915.1 Birgus latro | reverse complement strand
TCTCTCTCTCTGCTTAATCCTGCTCTTATGCCCTTCCTTGCATTGATTTATATCTCCCCTATTTCTTCTATTGATGTTAGTGGAAGACCTTATTAAGAAAATTTAAGACTATTTAAGTGAGATGCAGTTTTAATGTATGCTTTAATTTTGAATAGCCAGGGCCAGTGCCTAGGGATCCTACAATGTATGCTTTAATTTTGAAGAGCCAGGGCCAGTGCCTAGGGATCCTACACCCTTGTCGGTAAGATACTGGTTTGAGAAGTTGGGGAGAGGTTCGTGACCCCTTCCCGTATAACCATCACCATCGCTAAAATTTAACAAGGGAGAAATGAATTAGTGTCAACTGGACATGGCTGACTCTGATCCATGCCTCAATGGCACCCTTGTTGGGTGCTGCTGAACAGGGTTCTTGAGGCTCTATCTTTCTGGCACCCATCATGAGGGCTGCTGAGTAAATCTTTCGGGACCTCAGCAATCAGATGTTGGGTAGAGGGACTCATTAGCCCTTGTCATGTTTTTAATGGATATCGTGATAGTGCAGAGGACAAACAAATCAACAGTTCCTCATGCAACTTTAGTCTTTGGAGGTCACCTTGGGTGCAGCTTGTAAAATTTTAAACCTGTCAAAGGATGAATGAATACATATGTCTTCACAAGAATTGATGCGATGGGGGATCGACATAGCTGTACTGCTTGAGCTGAGGTGGCCTGGCTATGACAAGAGCAGTGGCCATGTTTACACGAACTGTACTACTGATCTAACTGTGACAATGGTGATTATCTAAGAAGTATTGCTGTGGCAGTTTCTACTTGCTTTCCCACTTCCGTCAACCAGGTTGCATGAACAGAGAGTGCTGATGAGAATGAAGCACACTTTATGCAATTTTAGTGAAATGCATGCTCGTAATGAGATGAGTAATCACACACAGATGCTCTATGCCAAACTCGACTCAGGTGTGGAACAGTGCCTCTCGCAGGATATACAGTAGGTCTTGGGTTACTTCCGTGCAGTTCCTGGCACTGACTCAAATAGTTTAGACGAATATACTGTATAGGTCACTTTGGCTCCAAAACAAATAGCTCCAGAAGGAATTCACCTTCTCGATTTCGCAGAATCTGATTAGTTGATAATTGCTCAAACTTCTGTCTATTAGGCAAGAATTTTGCTGAGAAGGGACAAGGAGAGTTATACCAGGGAAATCATTGAGGAGGAGAAGGGATGCTTTCTTGCAACTGACTTCTGACCTACTTACTGAGCCCTGGAGAGCTACAACCCAGAACCTCCTTTCATATTATGAACTTTGTTCAGACAGCAGATGAATGGCTTTTGATAGGGACAGATGAGTATAGAGTTTGCTGAACTGAGTACTTCAAGCAACTGTGTATGGCAGAATTGCTCAATGGGAAGCTTCCAATGATTGGCGTTGAACTAGTTTATGCTACTTCATCAGTTGATGATGCTGTCCGTTCTTTACTTGAAATCATGAGGACCGTGGCTAGCTTGAAGACTTGTATGGAGGCTGGTGCTTATTACATTCCGGCAGAAGTGATCAGAGCTGGGGTCGAAGGGACTACATACAGTCAAAGAAGACATTTGGTGGACTTATCTACCTGACTGGACAGAGGGTGTGGGCATCTCTGCCTGTAAAGTAAAACCATTGTCTTTACAGGAACAAACAAGGTTGTCACAGTGCTTAGTGATCCAGTCAGAGTTCGTAGCTCAATGCTGTTGGTGTTTATCTGGGTTCATTTGGTAAATTTTGTGAGCTTTGAGCAATATATTTCCATATAGTTCCGTAATGATATACTTATAAGTAATCATTTAACCTAGTTGACCCACTCTGCATTAATGTATTAGGCATCTTGGCGGCTTTCTTGTCAGGTTCAGTTGTTAAACAGCTTTATTCTCTGTCAGCACTTGCCAAATAGGGTCTCTATACAGCTTTCCATAGCTTAGGATCTCACTGTGTCTAAATCCGACCATGAATGTATGTCAGTCTGAAGAAGGCATTTGATTATCAGGGAATCCTGACTCCTTGGCATCCCTCAGGGATTGTCTGGGTTAAATCTGGCCTGTATTGCCTGTATTGAACGCCGAAAGTGCTGATAAATTTGGAGGGAGAGGGGCATTCGATTTCTTTCTGGTAAGTTCTGGCGTGAGACAGGGATGTGCCCTTGCCCCCTCATGTTTCAGCTCATGCATGGATTGCTAACTAGTTTGGACTGTGAATATCATTTGGCAAGTTTTAGGTTAATGACCCTGACTTTGCTGATGTCGCAGTCATACCAGGGGAGCTGTTGTAGACACTGCTGAGTGTTCTTGAGGCATTTCACGAAGAAGCAAAGCCACTAGGCCAAGCTCAAGGTCTGGGCATTTGGTCGCTTCTTGGAGAAAGCATAACAGTCTGGTTGGGCATGTGGCGAGGACGCAGACTTCTTTAAACCATTAACTTTTCTTGGTAGTGTGATCCATGATCATGGTAAGTATGCTGATGAGGTCCAAAGCACATTGGTCTGGCTAATGGTGTTATGGATTCACTCATATGAAATATCTGAATTCGTTAAAAACTGTATATATGTAAATGGACAAAAATCCACTTTCTGGTTTGAGACATGGATACGAAACAGTGTTTGGAGCAGCAGATTAACTCTTTTGGAACTAAGGCCTTTGCAGTGTCATGAGGTATCACTAATATGACTGAGTGGGTAATGGATGAGGCGGTGGCTGAATCAGTAGAGAGGTGGCCTGCAATCCTAATGAACCCAGGTTCGAAGCCCCGCTGGGGCAGGGAACAGTTTAAGGATTTAAACATCATAAAATCAGACTTTACTGATTTACCAAAAGACCCGCCGACATGTTGTAAAAGTACCCCCGCTAATATCAGTTCACAAGTCCTGTATGAAACAGCCCTAGCATGTATTCAATATGGATGGTGGGTGTTAGAACCGAAGTGGTGACATGTGGAGGCGCATGGTATGCAGGAGGACTACTGGTCCTTGGAAGCAGGCTGTGAAGCCTATGCCTGTAGTTGGATAAAAAAAAAAAAAAAGGAATAGTGATACTGAATCAAGGCTTATTACTTGTATGATATGTAATTGCTAACTCTGGTTATATAGGCACATGGTGTGTTCTTTAGCCTGGTTCTGCTCACAAGGTGATACTAGGAATGAGTAAACCCTGGATTGAGAAGACCATTGAGAATGCTGGGAAACTCATGGTTGAAGCAAGCTGATTATTCGTGACAAGCGATTCTTGATGCTACCATATGGGAGGACTTCGGGTTATTCAAATGGCGGCCCGTGGGCCAAATCCGGCCATTGAGTCGTTTTTCATTTTGCCCTTTGACTGACTCGGGAGAATGCAAATAAACAAGTAAACAAACATAAAACAAAATTTTGTCATATTGTTTTTATTTACTGTATGTACTTTGCGGAAAATGTAAAAGCAAATTAAATATGAATTTTTCTTTTCGTTCTATGCATAAGTCTAAAGAGAGGAAAAAATGGAGCTTAAATAAATGTATGGCCCTTCCATCAATCTGAGTCTCATAATCTGGCCCTGCTCCTGATTTTTTTTTTTTTTTTTATGTGACCAACTCTGGGCATAGGCTTTACAGCCCGTTATCAAGGCCCAGTAGTCCTCCTACATCCATATTTGAATAGCCCTGACTTTTGCCTATGTCCCACTGTCGGGAACTTTCCCATGACACGCAAGGATCTTCATGTCTTCGTGTGTTGCCACATGTCGTCATGAGTAACGTGGCGTGACTTAGCGATGACGTAGCGCTGACGTGGAACTAGGTCATTCTTTGTGGTTCTAGGTGCGCTACGACAATTTTTGGAATGTTCAAAAATTGTCGGCGTGGGTGCCGACAAGGAGAAGAACGTGACATGTCGTGACGGAAACATCATTTGTCTTAGCTGTGGCTTATCGTGTCTTAGCATATCTTAGCTTGTTGTAACTTGTTGTAGGTGTGACATGACGTGTTGCAGCAATAAATTGCACTTGGCTACTGACACCTGCCCTTTTCTTCTTTCTTGAATTACTGGCTATCGACCATAGGTAGCCATTAAGCCAAAAAGTGTGTATGTACAAGATTCAAATACACACACACAAAAAAAATCAGATACACAAATGACACTCAACTACACAAAAGATGCTAAGAGATATACAAAATACACCCAAATATACAAAAAAGACACTAATATACAGAAAGACACTAATATACATGCACTCGAAAAATAAAGGCTGTGGAGGGCCAAGTCACACCTGCCTATACTCCACCCTCCTTTATATAGCCTCACACCGAAGATACCGGCCATTGTTGTGTATCGTCATGTGTCCTGATAATCTTAGCAGTGACTTAGCAGCAAATTGGCTGCTCCATAGCTTGTCGTAGCTTGTCGCTGCATGTTGTGGCGATGACTTTGCATGATGTGGAATCAAAGTGACCATTATTTTTTAACTGAGGGATGATCGTAGTGTGTTGTCAGAATAACGTGACGCTTCCGTTGGATGTCGTAGCAATTTCTTTGTGTGTCTTAGAACTAACGTGACTTTGTCGTGAAATAGCCGTTTAGGCCTAAAGTTTGAGGTATGATCGTGGCATTTCACCAAGATCATACCTCGAGAGCAAGATCGTGGTGATCCGGGCTGTTGTCGAAGATGGACTTAAGTATGGGACACTGGCTTTAGAGGCAGGGAGAGGCAATGAACCCAGTGGCTTTCACCTCAAGGGAGTGAGTGAGTTATTTTTCAATCTCTCTCTCCCTCTCTTCAGAATCTGAATATTTGCCGTTTGAAATTGCTGCAATACACACATTATGGGCCATAAGATGGTATTCTGGTATTAGTTCAATGGATACTGTTGATGTGAACTGAACACAACTCCACATGGTTGTCCCGAAAGTTGAATTAGATAAATGCGTTCCGTGACACTGTCCCTTGGTGCGTGATAAATGAAAGAACTTATTATAATTTAAATATCCCATTTCAGGCTAAATAGTTATATACAGTATATGATAAAGCAACTTACCATTATTGTAGTTATAAAATTACACGTTTTTAGTATATATAGCTTATGTTTAAATGGACTGTCAGATAGATGCTGATGGCCGGATGGGTAGGCTATAGCACTGTGGGTTCGACAATATTCCTCTACAACATATCAAAGTTTGTGGATGTCATACCTTAGTAAATGAACCACCATTAGTTGTGCAATCTTGCACACTTAGTAGGCCTATGGTGAAGATAATTTTGATTATTAAAAAAAAAAATCTTGTAGCGCAACCCCCCTTCCCCAGGCATTAGTCATCAGTGCTTGAGGATGACATATCTAGAAAACCAGAAAAGCTTTTGTTTTGCAGACTTGTATCATCTCTGTGCCCATGACAAAGGCAGGAGCCTACTGATTATGAGGGTTGTTAATCCTGCATCCTGCCCACCAGTAATAACAGGTATAAATCACCAGCCATTAAAGTGTAACCCTGAGGGCACGTCCACACGTTCCTTTGAACATGTGCTGCCAACACAGCTGGCAACATGTTTGGATACATGTATGCAACAGTATTTGGATAGATATATGCAAACATGTTTCAGTGCAGCTCCGAGCTTACTGGCAGCGGAGGTGATGAGATAACTGTGTCCACAGGAGGCAGCTGAGACTTCATGAAGTTGCCAACCAGCACCGGCACGAGACTGTTTGGCACCCTAGGCAAGACCAGCTGCTTGCGCCCCCCCCCCCCCCCCCCCCAAAAAAAAAAAAAACTTCGGTTTGAAAAGCGAATGTGTCATAGGCAAAAAATAAAATACCAAACACAGAACTGTTATTTAAATCCGGTAGACATACACAGATCAGTACAGTACACATGTCCACAGAACATATGCTCTAAAATTTCACCTTACGTGATATTTCCTTAGCATATTTCTTGACCAATCCAGCCAAATGAAGTGCGGATGCATGTGAATGTTCTATTGAGATCGTCGCCAACTCAGCCTATCTTTTTTTCTGCATTGTCTAACGATTATAAGTTTTTATGAGCTTGAGTTTGGAGAAACTACGTTCTCCACTCGCGACAGACACGGGGAGCGTCAGTAGGATCAAGGTTGCTTTAATTATTCAGACCTGGATGAAGTTACTTATTAACGGTATTAATCACTGCTGCATTTATATAATTATACATCTGTAGGCTTACAGTACTGGCAGGGTAATAAGGCTATTTTAAGAGTGAATATTTAAGTAGCCTACTGACGGATTTGAACCTGGGCCTATTTACGGTAGTGGAACGAGAAAACTCCTCATGCAACCTTAATAATAAATAGCCTAGAGTAACATAGCAAAAATTTAAAAAAATCGAAATTAAGGAAAAATTGTCAACTAGGGTACGTTTAAACAAAACCCAGATAAAACCTAAGCTCTTGTTAAGCCTACCGTAATTTGCAGATTACCTGAGTAAAGTATAAACCCACAGTAGCCTATAGCCTACACTAACAAGTTTGTCTGTCCGACTCTAACGTTCAGTGTACATGTGTTTTGAGTAATGAAGCTAATCAAAAGACTGCATGTTTATGCCAGACACAGGCAAGATCTGCAAACGTTCAACTCCATGCAACACCGTGGCCGGTCTTGATTTTTCCATCTGGAAGAAATTATTTTTGTTGTCAGTTTCTTATTTTGACTGTCATGCATGCAATGGACGCTTGATAATATGAATGTTAACACATAGATAATGTATCAAAATTTAAGGTTAAAAATATAGAGTAAAGTACTAACACACCCATTGGCCGTGGTGTCCAGCCTGTATTTGCAAACATGAGTGGGGGATGGGGGGGGGGGACCAATCCAGAGAATGAATGAATGAATGAAGATGCGACATGGCGGCGCAACAGCAGAGGTCATATGCCGCCGAACCAAGCCAGAGAACGGCATCAAACGCTCATTGGCTGCGAGTTCAAGGGGGGTAGCTTTGAACAGCCAATGAAAATCGGTGTTTGAGATATTTTTTGACATATGAATAAATGTATTCAAGCGGGTAATTTTAACCTAAACCAGCGCTTTTTCGGTGATGATGATGAGAAAGTGCTTTAGAGAACTTAACAAACGAGAATCTACTCATAAAAATTACTTTTGATTAGTGAAAGCTATCTCTTTTTAATGTAATAATGCAAGGTTTTGGGGCTTTTTTTTCGGTGGTTTGCACACATTGATTACCAACTCCCGATGCCTGTCACTGTGAAGTATCGATACCTGGTAATTCTTCTAATAATCAGTTCCTATGAAGTACCGGTATACCCTGGAATAATAACCCTGGGTGTATTTCACCCGACGGGCATGACCTCATTGCCAATGTGTAGGGTTCCTGAGGTTGCCATTTTCTCAGTAGCTTCAGGTTTCTGCCAGTCGTGGGAGAGGGTGGTTATATGGTTGTTCTGTGCTCGTGGGTTTAGGCTGTAGGACTTGGTTTGGGTGTGCGAACCCCTTTTTTCAGTGCTCTTCCTTACAGTTGACATAACAGCTGGTGAATGGCAACCCCTTCATTGGTGGCCCAAAGGGCCTAGGATTACATGGGAGGATTATCAAAGACATCTGCCAGTTTCTATATATAAATTATTTTCGAGAAAAATTCAAGGAAATTTGTGCTTTTAGTTACTGTTTTTTTTTTTGGTTATCATTTACATACCCAGATTATAAGATTTTCATTTCTTTGTGATGGTAACTCATAGTACAAAGCCAAAAGTTCCTTCATGTACATTTATACAAATAATGCATTGCATTTGATTTTTTTTTTAAATTTCCCAATTTCGGGTGTGAGACACCCGGGCTTAGTGTTAGTGTTACTAGCACTGGGGGTTGGTGTTCAAAGGTTAATGAAAAATGACATCACCCGAATTACGAAACCTAACCTACTTGGCACAACCTAACCCTGCAAGGCTAATTTTGCAAGTCATAACTTTTTTTTTTTTTGTATGTGTACGACTCTGGGCATAGGCTTCACACCCTGCTATCAAGGCCCAGCAGTCCTCCCACATACCATACACCTCACATGTCACCACTTCGGCGCTAACAACCACCGTCCATATTGAATACATGCTGGGGCTGTCTCATACAGGACTGGTGTATTGGTATTAGTGGGGGTATTTTTACGACATGTCGGCGGGTCTTCTGGTAGATCAGTAAAGCTTGATTTAATGACATTCAAATCCTTAAACTGTTCCCTGCCCCAGCGTGGATTTGAACCTGGGTACGTCAGGACTGCAGCCCACCTCTCTACCGATCGAGCCACCGCCTCCCCCCTGCGGGGCAAATTTGGGAAATCATAACTCAACACGCAAGTTTTTTATCATCTGAATTGCAAAACCTAACCTACTTGGCGCAACTTAACCCTGTGGGGAGCGTTTTTTAATATAACTTAATCTTGCTGGCCTAATTTTGTCAGTCATAACCTGACACTGTGGGGCAAATTTGGAAACATATAACCCAACATGTAAGTTATTATTCATTAAATCCTTCTTCAGAACCGGTGGAATTGGTGGTAAAATCGACCCTCGCGATGTGCGCCCTCCTGGCTCTCCTATGCGCCCCTCCCAAGCCTGCGCCCTAGGCGCCCCTAGTTTGCCTAAAGGTAGCGCCGGCCCTGTTGCCAACATGGTCTGGACGGCTCTGTTCCAAGCATGTTTGCAGCTTTTTCGTTATTGTGTTGTTTACATGTTGCCAGCGCGTGCTGTAGCACAAATGTGGACGTGCTCTTATAGGATCATGACATTTGTTATCCCTCGGCCTTCGAGAGTATCTCTTTGCCCAACAATAGCTGAATAAAAAAAACTAGATAAGTAGGCTTTCGAGGTTTAATAGATAAAATTGACTATTGTTTCCTTCAGGTTGTTATATTCAGCTTCAAAAGATCTCTCTTAGCAAGATGGCCAACACGTTAAGGAACCACATTTTTAACCACAGCCCACCGAAACAAGAAATCTGCTAACGAGAAAGACCCGAAAGACAAACGAATATCCTGGGACAACTCCTCCAGCTCGGTGAAGAAATGGCCTAACTTTGCCCCCAGAGCCCAGGAGTTATAGGACTTATTTACTCACACGTTGTCGAGTTGGGAGTTAAGGTCACAACAGGCCAAAAAACAAAGTTGAGTTTCCCTTAGCTGTGGGGTTCATTCTTTCTTTATTTTCTCTTTCTTTTCTCTCTTCTCATCTTTGCACTTTTTTGTTTGCCTTCTGAACAGCTCGCTGGGAGTGGGTAAGATACACCTCTCTTGGCAAGTGATCATGATGAGGATGATTATAAAGGTGAGGAGGAGGGAGGGTAAATAAGACGAGAGAGAGAGAAGGGGGGGACGTGTGAAAAGACGAGAGACAACACTTGCAGAGAGAGAGAGAGAGAGAGAGAGGACGTGTGAAAGAAAGACAAGAGAGACAACGCTTGCGCACGAATGCATGACACGTATCTTACATTTATTTGTTTGTTTTGGTAACTTATGCGAAAAAGAATAACTAGGTTAAATGGATGTTCGAAATAAACTCGCCTCATACCCTAACCGTGCTCGAAACCGAACAGAAAACGATCCTTACCTAAGATGGGTGTTTGGGGGGTTTAGTCTTCTGGTGGTTCTGCGTCCATCATATTACATTTTGAGTGTAAAACATTGCATACTTAAAGAAAATATCAGAACCCTTTGCAAACCATAATTTTGAAATGTTTAGTCCTGCAGCCAACTCAAGATTTACGGGATAGCCTACTTTCAAATTCGTTTATAGTTTTGTTCTTGGTGTTATTTGAAAGATAAGAATGTGTAAATTAAGAATCTGCCGGGTGCCCTCTTGTCACCCATGAGAATTTTGCGTAATTAAGATGGCATCCAGGATGGCCGCCAGTGATGAAATGTACTGAAGTGATGCTTGAAAAAACTAACAAAATGTACAGCAATGGTACAGTTGTCATTATTTCCATGAATAAGTTGACAGTGAAAGTATTTTCTAATCAGTCATTTAAATCAAGTTAGTAAATGAAATGGCGAAAAATTGTTTCACTACACTGGCTCATTGCATTTTTGCGTGCTTGCTTCTGCTGTACTAATTATTCCTGTATAATTATCTGACTTTTGTGTTGCTAACACACAACTGGTAATAACTGGTGGTCACAGAATTGCATAACGCTTTCATGGTCATAACAGTTTTTGCAGACGAAGTGGAAAAGGTAAAAGCTTTGTATAAATGTGATTGTCCAGTAATATGTTTGATTACTCCATCAGTTATCAACTAATTGAATGTAACTTTCAGGTAGAAAAATTGTGCAGTGCATGATGGTGGATTTGGTGGAAGAGTAGTATGTAGTATGTGGTGCAGGGTGAATGCTTAATATTGCAGGGATGAAAAATGACTGACCTCTTCTATTATTTCACATCTAAATACAATTACAGTAATAAACAAGACTGACTAATTGAATGTAGTTCCAGTATGGTTAGCAATATTATTAGGTGCAGTAAAATTTTGTGATGGGAAAACAGATCACCTTAAAGAAAACATGGTCACAGACAAAAACTTTAAAATACTGTGTCAAAAGTCATGTGTTTCCTCATATACGTCAAACACGCACATACAAAGACACCTAAAGAGAAATGAAAAGCAAGCGTTTAGCGAACCAGGTCCATCATAATGAACAAGACCCTCGGTGATTAAGCAATTTTCATTACGTGAGCACTGCATCTTTTGTGGTGAAGATTGTTCGCTAATTAAAGATCCTAAAAAAATCTCAAGATGAAGACCAACTTATTTGTGTCGTGAAATTATTGGGACAAGGACAAAAAAAAAAAAAAAAAATCGTTCAAAGATTCCATCCTCAACATCTGTACAGAAAGAAATGAGTGGACTTGTGATGTTAGACTTCGTTTGGAGGCAGCTGTCAGTGACCTCCACGCAGCTGATGCAAGATATCATGTAGACTGCAGGTCAAAATTCATGTCGCTAAATTCAGTAGCATCAACTGGAAAATTCGGTACTCATAACTGTGATAAAGATGCTGTGTTGGAATCTCTTCTTCATGTCATGATTGGATATGACCCTGTGTCTTCTAGTTATGGTACTGGGAAAGGTGCTGCGGCAAGGGCATTGTACTCTGGTTTGTCATTGTCACTTCTTGGCGACACTCATTCACCAGCGTCAATTGTGGTGAAACAAGCCACGAAATTCATGGTTGCATGTTACAGAGTTCCGCACTGTGACAGCACGTCAGTGGCTCGTGTGACTCTTTGGTTATCAAAGCTTGGCAAGGGAAGTACAACGACACTATATATATTAACGCTCTCTCACCTACGAATGAATCCTTTGCAAAGAATGTCAAGTGTGCCCTCTACCAAACATGCATTTGGAAAGCAGTGAAGAATCCACATCCCCCAAGCATGGACATTGAAAATTTTGGATGGATAAAGGATATTGCAAGTAAGTCCTTAGATCCTGTAACAGTGCCTCCAGATATCCCTCTGCTACCAGACAGCGTATTAAGGTTAATACAGTGGGGAACATTCTGCTGTGGTTGCAGAGTAGCCACTTTGTCATGCACAATTTTCTGCAGTTGCGGGGGATGTTTGAACTTACATGCTCAGTAATCAGGTTGACGAAAGTACATTTATGTCACTCTTTGCTTGATTCATGTAAAATTGTATACATAAACGTTACATTTCTTGATTTCTTCAAATTTGTTGCTTCTGTTTCCATGAGCTACTCTTTGAGCCCATGAGAATTATATCTCTTATGTAATTAAGCTTTAAGATTTTGGACACTTAAGTGACTTTGAAGAATTCCAGCTAGGTTAAGGTAATATTGTGGTATTTTGGTTCCACCCATGATTTATACAGTAAAGAGCATCCTTTTAGTATACTGTCTTACAACATAAATGTTCATCTTAATGAAACTATGTAATTTAATATCATCTCACAAGAGAACCTTTTTTTTTCTTTTTTAATATCTTTGCCTAATTATTTAGGTTTGGTACAGTTTTATGGATGTACAATTTAGTCATATATAGGTAGAATTTCACTGCTGTGTTGGTCGTAAGTTTGGTGTTTCCGTAGTGTTTTAGTATTTGTAAAGTGTTGATTAATGTTCATTTTAAACCATATAGAAGCTTAATATGCATTTTGTGGTGCATACCAATACATTTTTCCTGTTTTGAAATGTTAAAAGCATGATTTGGCTTAATTCATCATCAGAATTATCAGAATTTACATTTGATATGATCGATTTTTTTTTTTTCAAATAGTCAAGACATTATCTGGATCATTTATGGCCTCATTTTAATTTTCTGCATTATCATGCAACATTTTGTTGCAAATGCTTCTCACAAGGGTTTGGTACACAGTTACCACAATGCAAACTTACGCAATTCGAATGCGCATTACTTTGTGAATGCAACTTTTTTTTTTTAATGTGACGACCATCTTGGCTGCCATCTTGAATTATGCAGAATGATCAAGGTTGACAAGAGGGCACTCGGCAGGTTGTTATCTACACATTCTTAACTTACAAATGACACCAAGATCAAAACTATAGACAGCATTCAAATGTTCATCCCAGTATCTTCTGGACTAGTTTGTTGTACACCGAAGATTTTAATTTGAGTCTGGGGAATCAATTCTTACTTTTCGTAATTTCTTATAATCGAGTGAATCAGTACTTGCACAGTAATTATCGGGTTAATCAGGCCGCAAATTAAAACGTGAGGCAGATGGTCGAGACGAGTAAGAAATAAAAAGTTTCTCTCTGGATAACTCATAAGAATAACAAAGAGAGAAAGCGAAAAAGGGATGGGTGTCATAGTGAGAGCTCTAACAAAACTGAATGCACAGAAAAATGAGAAAAGAGCAAGAGAAGGGAGCAAAGGGGAAAAAAGCTGGGGGTCTAAAACTACGTAACACGACGATATAGGCCTCACAGTACAAAGCAAGCACAGCCTTTTTAACAACACTACTTCAGGAAACTCAGCCACTTACAGCAAACACAAATAAATATCATGGTTAGCCATAGAGATTTTTGTAACAATGCTATATTCATCCTTTAGAACGTTTTCTGTAATGCAATCTAAACTTTCGCCAGTCACTTGCTGCTTCCTTCTCCCTTGCATCTCTTCCTCTTCTTCCTCCTCCTTACCCGCTTTCCATCTCACTCTTTTTCTCAGTTTTCTCCTATCCACCCCTTCTGACTTTTCTCCTTCTGTTTCACTTTCCTTCTCTCCCTCCCTCTTTCTCACTTCCTTCTCTCCCCCTCCCTCTGTATCATTCCCCCTGTCTGTTTACTTACCTTCACTTTCCTTCCTTACTTTCCTTCGTGTTTCCCTTTCCTTACTTTCCTCTTCCTTCCTTCTTTCTCACTCTCATTTCTTCTTCCCTTTCCTTTTCTCCATCCCACTCTTACTCTCCTTCTTCCCATTAGTCTTACTCTCCCTGCTTCCTCTTCTTGTCCTTCGCTCTCAGCTCTGTCCGGCTCTCCCCCTCTCCCTACCATTCTCTCTTCTTCTCTCGTACTACTCCCCCTGCTATCACCTTTTCTCCTCTCTCCCTCCCTTTCCCACCTTTCATTGTTTAATTGCCTTTTTCTTTCCTCACATATCTTCTTTCTGTTCTTCTTTCTCGTGCTCCTTTCGCCCCACCCCTTTCTCTTTCAGTTTTAAACCGCACTTTTTTCTATCTTCTAACTTTTCCTCCTCCTTTTCTTTCATCCCATTTTCTCACCTTAACCTTATATCTCTTGCTTCTTCTTTCCTCACCTCCTTCCTTGAGTTTGTGTCTGTAGCTCCCTCATTCCTCTTGTTCCTCACCTTTCCCTTTTTCTGTACCCTCACCTTCCCTTCCCCTGTCACCTCTCTCGTCTCGTCTAACCTCTCCTCCTTTCCCTCCCTTCCGTTCATTCTGTCTTGAATTCACTCATATCGTTTGCTCCTTGTACATAATCCCATTTATCATCCCCCCTCCTCCCCACGCCTTCTTACCCCTCATTCTCAATTTTTTTTTTTTTTCATAATTTCTCTCTCCATTCATGCTCCTTACTTCTCCTTCTTCACTCGCTACCTCTTTCTGTTCTTTTCTCCCACGCACCTCTCACCTTTCCTCCTCCTCTCTCAGCTCCAGATTAGCAGCGTGAATTTATAGCCTCTTTTTCAGCTCCTGTTTCCCTCCTCTCGTCTCTGTCCTCTGTATTTTTTTTTTGTCTTCTATCTCGTCATCCTTTTTTCCTTCCTGCTGCGTCTGTCTAAATTCTTTCCTCGAGTCTTCGCACCTTTCCCTAAACTCCCCCCCCTTCATTCCTACTTCACCGCCACCACCACCTTCACCTCTCACCACTATTCATGCGTAGCTTTGCCTCCTTTTCCATCCCTATGTCTAATCTACTTCACTCCCTCTATTGTCTCCTTCATGACTCGCGGTTTATGATAGCGTGATCTCATAACGTTTTTATAAGTTCATGTTCCTTTAGTGAAATGTGTATGGAGAGTGCTCTCATATACGGATGTTATTTCTGCTGTGTGAAAGCACGAAATTGTTACATCTACTTAACTTGTGGACAAATATTTTGAGTTACCAGTAATTGCAGCTTTATATCATCGGAATTATCCTATAATACTTCAGTTTAATAAGGTAATTTATATTCTAGCACAGCCTAGGATTTCTGACAGTTAATATTCCTGTAATGCGAATACGGTAAGTTCGAAGAAACAGAGGTGCTGTCCTTGTACTGAGATATTTATTAGCCTAAACTAAATAAATAAATAATTATTCTGTGGTGTCTGTGAATGTCTATAATATAATCCACTACATTAAAACATTAAAGTTATCTATACACTAAACACTGCTCGTTAGTACTGACAGTAGAGGATGTTATAGTGTTAATTATATTAGTAGCCTAAGATGGACCTACCGTCATTTGGAGTTTATATCATTTACATGCATGAAATATATAAGTATAAATATTTCTGAAACGAATGTATCATGCATAGAGCTGTTTCTACTGGCAAATGCAAGGATGAACCGAAGCAAGCAGTTCATGAAACGTTATTCGAACAGCAGACGGTTTAGTTCCCCAGTCTCGAATACCGCGACACTGCCACTTCTTGCAATTTCCTTGCAAAAGAGTATAGAAATATTTTCCTCCTACTGTACAAATTGATATTTATCTGTAGATATGCCCTTCATTCTTTGCATAGTACAAAGCGTTACCATATTCTTCAGAAATGTATAAAGAAGTAGTTATTTTGTTCAACAGTGTATTAGAGGCAAAATAATATTCTGAGCCTGTTAGTGCTGTATTATTATTACTATTATTATTTTTTATAATTTTGTTGGAAAGGAAATGCTCAGTATACTGTGAGTGGAGTAGTTTCCCAATATGTTTATAATAATGGCCTTAAGTATAATTCCACCAATCTACTGTGAATTATTTTTCGACAGCCATTATTATAGTGTCCTTTGAATATTTTGACTACTTGGATTTAATCCCCCTGTTGTGTGTGTATTTAATTAAGGTAAACGGATTCAGTTTCTAAAACGGGTTGTTTCCCAGTCCAGGTATCATTTTTGTCACTATCCAATGTTCCATTAGTGGTAGGTGGTGGCGACCATCATGTACTCGCTTGGTGCAGTGCTACCTGCATCTTTCTGAGGTAACTGTACACTGAGTGACAAGGCCAATTGTTTCTTTTAACCCACGAAACCCTTTACAACACCCCGTCATATACTGTATTATATGGGTAGCAACCCATATAACTATATGACGGGGTGGTGTGAAACATAGTATGATACCTATATCAAGTGGGTGGAGAGGCGCAAGTGCGCCGTTCATCCAGGAACCACACCTTCACATTCATCTCTGTGCCTCGCTATGGTGAAGCACGGTCTACCGTGAGGGAACATGGGTTCTCTGCGGGAAATGGCACTGCAGGGGCAATTACTTGCCTGTGGTTGATGGGTATCAGCCAGACAGATTGGGATTACTCTTCTACTGCTGCTACTGCTACTACTACTACAACTACTACTACCCTACTACAACTACTACTACTGTACTACTACTACTGCAAGTGCTATATTACTGCTACCACAACTATACTACTACTACAGTAAACTCAATTATCCAATGTAATTCAGCTAACCCTCCACTCCAGTTATTGCAAAATGCCAGATATTGCATAGTAACCCCCATTGGCTCAAGATTCAGTGTCAAGCTGGATAATATGTTACAGTACAGTATTGATACAGTACAATAATACAGTACATAGTGTACTATGTACTCACCTAGTGATGGCATTGATGAAGTAGAGTTGTACACAATGCAGTATGGTGCAGTGCACTTAATCACGTGTGGCCTAGTAGCGCATCACGATAGAGCTCTAGGGCACAAAGCACTGAGAGGCCACAAGCTTTGCAACAACAATGAATGAGGCATGTGAGGCTACAGAGTAGTCACAGCACTAGGGTTTTGCCACCGCGGGGTCACTAAAGCAGAGCACAAAGATAATTCTTCACTGGACAGTATCCACGAGAAAGAATGAGAGAGTGGTGATAAGTTCAGGGTACTGAGTGAGCTGCTCCCACAATGCATTCTGATTGGCTGGCCTGTTGCGGTTTTCCCAGGCGCCCGTTGGCTCCCTCATGTAAGCCAGATGATATGCCTTGCCACAACATATTGTACAGGACCAGTGGTTGCTTCCCGTTTCGGCGCCGGATATTGCATTGAACCAGTTATTATGACAGAGGATAAATAAGTTTACTGTACCATTTTACTGTTATATTTTACTGTTATATTTTTACAGTGAGAGTTTAGCACTTTACTTTTGCCAATATTGAAATCCATTGTCACATTTAGGCCCAATTAAGCAGTATATCAACATCCCTCTGAATCTCCTGCCATTCAAAAGATGTACCTGATTGCAGTTTAGTATATAATACATACCACCAGCTGTAGGTGAGGGTGCCCAGCATTCACTCACCCACTGCTGTCAAATCACTCTACATTAAATAACAACTGAAATAGTATAGGAAACAATTTATTATGTAAAGGGTTTGCATCAGACGAATGGTTAACCCATCACGTCCCGACCGATTTCCAACCTCCCATACCCCCCAGTCCCGAGCATTTTCAGATTTTTTTTTTTTTGGCTCAAACCTTCGCTTTTGGTGAGAAACATCGAAAATTCATAGAGAAATCGCCCTCCTGAGACTATAAATGGTGCTACAGGGTGATGAGTCAGCCTTACGTTTTCTTTCTTTCTCGGGGTACCTGGCTATAGAAAACGAACTATGGAAGGGTTAAGTAATTCAAGCCACTTTAAATTACGTATTTATTTATGTATTTGGTACGAATTTATGTATAGTACAAGACTATATTGGTTTTCACACATTTAATTAGGCAATAGAAGCATTGTTCAGTCACCAAACACATCCACATATGGCACCTTCCTTTATGACATTACCACCTCATCATTTCTGTTTGTTTCTTGCTCTAGCTTCTTTATTTCTTTGTCCTCCACCTCAGGAATCACTTTCACCGTGAATTTCGTCATTGGAGAGACAGTGGGGCACAATACCTTTGTTGGCCAGGTTACTAGTAACAGGTGAATTGCCCAGTGTGGGGGGGAGGGGGGTTAGGTGGGGCCAGGCAGTGTCCCCACTTGACAGCAGGTAGAGGAAGGTCTCCCACATATGCCAACCAAAAATCACCCATGAAACTTGAAAATTGTGCAAATTATGACCCTTGCAATTGCACGACGTACCCGTATGTCGATGGGTGTAGCTGTGACAAAGCGTTGCGACGTATCCATACGTCGATGGGACGCCTCAGGTTAAGGTTTATTGTGTAGAACCTCAGCAAAGCTGGTCACCCTCATGTTTTAAATGTCAGATCTGAGTAACCTACCTCCTGGTAGGGGAAAAAATAAATGATTGATAGCTATATAAACAGAAAAATACAATGTAGAAAATGTACAACACAAGGCTCCACCTGCTCATCAATATCCCCAGAGAGAGAGAGAGAGAGTAAAAAAATAACGCAGTATATGAAAGGCGACATTGACGACAGTGGCATTTTGCAGAAAGGAACAAAATAGATAACAATTCTGCTTATGTAAATATTGTTAGGGCAGTGTTTCTTAAAAAATTTTCCCCTTCGCACCCATTTAATTCAAAGCACTTTAGAGTTCTTGCACCTCTTCCCCGATTTTATGAAAGATCTCAATACTGTTCACATGTATCCAATAACAGATCCTTCATAGTTTTTAATAGTGGTATTTATATGCAGTTTTACATAAGACTACACATTGATTCAGTTTAAGCAATGATTCATTCATTTATACGTTGTATGGTGTGCTGTGAGAAAGAATGGTTGTTGTGCAAACTCAGTGACTGTAGCTGCTATGGTACTGAATCTTAGTTTCTTGGTGCTGGGTGCTACTCACATGTCATGTTGAGCATCAAACCGATTCCTGCACATAGTGTTGATATGAAGCAGACATGATACTCCGGTTTCACGAAGTGTTCACGTGAATGCCACTAGCAATGTCAGTCTTTCTTGCTAAAACAGGATATGTTTCCAGCTGAGAAACCCAGAAGTGTTCCAGATGGGTCTCAGTAGCCTAAACTCCATTTGGATTACATGATTGGTTTTCAAATCGATGAACTCTTTCTTGATGTCACTGTCATCCTCGATATCTTCCAAAGACATCAGGAAAGGGTGCCTGATCTAGTTATCACAAGCTTGTGGCTCTTCACTCGAGAAGTAGCCATGGAATGAAGTTTTCAGCATCTGCAGATGCTCAGCAATATTTGAAACAATGTCAACTTGTAAGAGAGTATCTCCTATGACAACTCCTTCAAGAGGTGAAAAATTTACTGAATTTCCCTTCCTTACATGTCCAATCCATAAAAGCAAGTTTTTCTTGGAATGCTGGCATTTTCTTGCATGCAGTTGCAATTGTGAGTTCCCTTCCCCGTGGAGAGTGATTGAGTTCTTTGAGTGCTGTAAATACATCAGTCAATTATACAAGCATTTGAACAAACTCAGAGGCATCAAATTATGCGGTCAAGTCTTGATTCTCTCTAAGGAGAAACTGTTGAATTTCATTTTGTAATTCAAACACACGAGATAGTATACAACCACATGACAGCCACCTCACTTCTGTTTAGTACAAAAACACAGTGTATTCATGACCCATTTCCTCTCAAAACAACTGAATTAGTAGATGATTCAAAGCAAGACCACGAATCATGTTCACAGATTTCACACAGACATCCAAAATCTTCTTCTGGTTTGGAGACAATGATCTTGCAGTAAGCACATGCCTGTGAAGAAATCAGTAAGTGATCGTGTCAAGAATTTCCTTTGTCATTAATGCATCGAACACCGAATGGTTGCCCATCATGGCTGGTGCCCCCTCATTACATATCAGACCAACCATGTTGAGATAAAGTTGGTGTTTTGTGGAGAATTCCTTTTTCATGAACAAATCTGTAGCATGTTAAGTTGTTTTCAATGACTGACAGAAAAGAAATTTTTCTTCCACTTCTTTTTCCTTTACATAGTAGACCACTACATCTGTTGATTCATCCACCTGTGGGCTGATCTTAACTAGATCAGCCTTAATATCAGTGACAACCTGCTCCAGGACATCCTGGTCCATGTCAATAATTCGGATATGAATCAAATCATTAGATAAAGACACTTGTATTTTTTTTTTTTATGTGCCACCTGGCCGAGAACAAGCCATATCAAGGGCAAACAGTTTGAACATTTCATCACCAATTGTATAGACTCCCTTTGACATAACAACTTGGGATGCAGCTTGATATAAGGCAAAAAGCAAAGTCTTCTCTGTTGGTGATAATCCATATTTTGGCAATGTGCCGAGAAGGTCAAACCTGATACATACGGTATTATCTTAAATGGTGTGATGTTGTTCCCTGCATCCTTGCTGCCATGTTTGAATCTAGAAATGTTCATTGAGCTTTGTTGGCTTCAGATTCGCGTTCAAGAACATGACACTGCACAAGATACACGAAGAACGATGTGTACCATCCTTGTCTGTAACACACTTAAAGTCAAACTGAACATAGACATCTTTGCACTTTCGTTTTTTCGACATGCTGAGGACACATGAGAAAAAACTAAAAAAAAAAAGTAAATTAATAATCATATAATAAACCATACATTTGAACATAAAAAATATGGTTGAGGGTAAGTTATGATTTAGTGGCTAACTAATCACTGCAAGCAGTTATAAAAACTGAGAAGAGTGACATGGTCTTACAAAGATAAAACATGTTAAAGTACTCACCAGCTATCTCACTTCGGTTCACGACAGCACTCCCAGTTGCAAGCCTACCATCACCCACGCTTGCTGTTTTTTTCCCCCCCGGCTTATATGGAGGGAACTGGACCCTATATTGGCCCAGTCAGGTGTTGGAAGTGGTAGTGTGTCAGGGGTTTAAAGTTGGACACAGCAAACCCCCGACAAGGTGCCTGAGGTCTAAAACCATCGTCAGGGGTTTAAAATCGTTCTTGTTGACCATTTATGTGTGCGTGAGCCCCACCCCCGCCGTAACTCCACCCTCAGCACCAACAATTATATACTTGTACTCGCCTCCTGGCGCCTGCTACTGCTCACTCAACATAGCACGGCACAAAATGAAGTATATACACATTATTATAAAATGAATTGTGTAACAATGTGTATACAGCCTGTTATATTAATACATTTTATTAAAACTAGCTCTCAGGACATAAAATTCAGCATTATGGTCAACTGCATTACAAGGTTATAAAAGATAACATCCTCACTTTATTCTCTGCTCCCTAAAGATAACCACGTCTGAGGACTGAATCTTGGTGCCCTAGCAAACCTGTACCCCAGGTTTAGAACTCCTGTATTAGGGGTACGGTATTAAAAGTATATATTTGTACTCAGAATTTATCCTTTTCCCCCGACAGTATGTACAGGAAGTAATGATACCCCGTATGTTAGAACACATGCATTAAGGATTCAGAGAACTGAAAGTGAAATTCACAGATAATAATAAAGTTTGTATTGAAGAGAAATACATTTGATATATTTTTCCTACTAGTATGCATAAATCAAAATCTCCTTGCTTACGCCATTGTGTCACGCACTTTGATCAGTTTTATAAATGAATAAGGTTTATCCCGTCCTTTTATGCTTGGCGTGTTGTTTCTTTGTCCATCTGAGGCATCGGTGTCTTGCAAATCATTGCCTCAGCATGAATCACTTCAGTTGGCATTATATACTGAACTAGAAAACTCTCAGAGAGCGCATACCTCCACAAATGCCATTGCCATTAAGGATCCGGATCCATGGAGATATTGTATGGAAAACATCCGCCCCCAAATTTAATCAATTGTTCCTTGACCCATGGCACACTCTTCCACAAAATTTATTAAAATTCATTGAGAACTTTTGGAGACATTATACATAGGATCCGGATTCTCCCCCAAATTTTATTAATTCTTTCTTGGCCCATAGCCCGCCTTTCCACCAAATTTAATTGAAACTCATTGAGACCTTTTGGAGATATCGTTTGGAAAAACAGACAGACAGGCAAACATAGGTGAATACATAACCTCCTTCAACTTCGTTGGCTGAGGTAACAATTATGGCCACACGACACATCCCTGTTTCGGTCCAACATTCAGACTAAAGAACTCGGACATGTTCACCCTTCACAAGCACCGCAGCCCCAACTCTCTTATCCATGCTCTTGCGACATTGAACAAATCCCATCAATTCCGTATGTTTACAGAGTTTTCCACTTCCATTTCTATTTTCTCTGTCATATGCTTTCTTCACATCCACAAGACAACCTACTAGAACATCTTTCTCTTATCTAGATACTTTTCCACTAAACGTCTTGCAGCAGTAACTGTGGAGAAAGGGGGTCGGTTAATACAAGAATGATTAACAGGAGGATGAAAGGAAAGGGAAAATAGGGGAATAGGAAGTGATAGCAGTGGGTCATGAGGAGAATGGGAGGAACAGGGGAATGGGGGAAGGAGAGATGGGGGAACGACAATGGCAAATGGGGAAAACGGGGGGAAAAGAGTCAGTAGAATGCGGGTAACGGAGGAATGGATGGATGGGGAAGAGAGTGATGAGGGAATAAAGGATAAAGAATCGGGATGGGGAGACGGAAAAGGGGGAAAAGGTCGAACAGGAAAGAGGAAACGGTAGAAATAAACGGTGAAATGGGCAGAATGAAAGAATGGGGGATGAACAGGGAAACGGGGGGGGGGGAGAGGCAGAAATGAGATAGAGAGCATGGCGAAGTGAAAAGCGAAGTAGGGTAATAATTTGCTAAGGAGTAAAAAGTAGCCCAGACGGAGACTGTGGTAAGGGAAAGGGAGATGTGGAACAAGGGACAGCGGAAAGGGAAGGAAAGAGAGTCGGGGAAGGGGAGAAATAAGAATGGCACAGACTGAAGAGAGATGGGGAGAATGGGATTGGAGGGAGGGAGATAGGGCAATAATTGGTGTAGAGGGAAAGGTGGTGGAGAGATTGGTTTAGAGGAAAGAGAGATATGGAGAACAGGGTTAGGGGAAGGGAAATGGGAAAAGTGGGGGAGGGGAAAGCAGATAGAGTGGAACAGAGGGAAGGGAGATAAGAAGAATGGGCAAAGAGGAAGGGAGATGGGGAGAGTGGGGAAGGGAGAAAGAAGACAACGAGAATGGTAGGGAAGGGAAGATTCCATATAAAGAGGCAATTATCACAAGATCTTATTTGCAAAAATGATATTTAAAAAAATGAAACATTAGCCAGCGGTCTTCCTCACTAAAGGATCCTGTGAAATCAAAGAAGCTGGGAGAGAAAGGACTGGAAGAAAGAGAATACAGCAAGGAAGAGAGTAGAGGGAAAAATAAGAGAGATGCCTAACGGTAAAAGAAACTGAGAGGGGGAAGAGACATGGGAGGAGGAGGAGGGAGAGGAGGAAGAG
>JAGKTI010005660.1:0-16217 GCA_018397915.1 Birgus latro | reverse complement strand
TATGCATAAAGCTGATTTGCCAGTTTCTTAAGGTTACCACACTAGAAGTATGGAAAAATTAGTGATATTTTATAATACATCCCTGACATGTAATGAGCACCACCTTTAGTGTAATATTGCTATCTCTGGACAGTATTATGCAGTTTAGGCAAGAGCCCCTTAGTTGTGAGATGGTTGATGAGGTCTAAATTTAGCCTCTACAGTTCTAAATATCTCACATTATCGGAATGAAATCACTGGGAGATAGCAAGAGTGAAATTGAAAGTACAGCACATAACTAGATTGTTCTTACAATCTTTTCTTTACAAGATCTGTACCTTCCTTGAGTGCTTTTGTTATTTAAGGGGTCCTGCATCCTACTTCTAGAACTGCTGCTTCTACTCTTCTTTTGAAGTTTTCATTCCTTTGCTCTCTGTTGATATCTATTGTACTCTCAGCAACTACAGTTGCAGTATTTACTCGGAACTAACAAACTCATCCCTGCCACCTTTTCTCACACAGCTTTAAGTTTTGACTGTTTCCTGTGGATCAGCCTCAACTTCTTTTCTGAAATATAGATTTACAGTACTTCTCACCATTTTGTGGTTGCTTCCTACTCTTGCATTGCTGTTTGCCTAATGATTTTTTCCTGTAATGGCATGTGATTTGTCAGTTAGGATGAAATCTATTTCATTCATTGTGTCATTATTTGGCCCCTTTCATTGTTTCTTTTAACCCCTAAATGCTGGGCAATTTATAAGACAGTAGTTCTCTCAGTATGGGCATTTTTCAAAAAATAGCCTGTTTTCAAACCTTAATATCTCGGAAACTGTAGCAGTTAGGGAATCAAATTAAAAACCTTTTTACTCAACAACTTTTCTTCTTGGGAGTGAAAGTATCCCCTCATCTTTAGTTCATCACATCAATATGCAATGACACGAGGAAGAAGAGTATTTTTCGTGTGAGAAGCAGGATGTATTCACGCATGTGGGCACAGCCCCAACTATGGCTTTACTCTCAGCGTCATAAATTCTCCTTTGCTAGATAAACCAATCACAGTGGTGTCCAAGGCATGCCCTGTGGCACTAGTATCCTTGGAAAGAGGCTTGGCAGGGGTGGTTGAGGCAAAAGGCCACATGAGGCAGGAATGGAATTGGATGAGAAGGGTTAAGAAAGCATTGTCTGACACCTGGCAGAGTCACAGAGACGACTGAGGTATGCTTCCCTCAGCAGGCAGGAGTCTCTCCTTAACTTTTGGTGATTAGATCAAGTGGTGGCCACTTCAGACTGTGCCACAAAAACAATTGTGGTTCCTTCCAACACCTGGTGGCCTCCTGCCATGTATTTTGCGTTGGTCCATACCGACACCTGGCATTTAGCTGGAGTCACCCTCGTCCGGGTCCCCCAGTGGTTACCCGTGTATACTCTCCTGCTACCTCTGGGGTCACCAGGGGTGTTGTCCCTGGCATACGACCTCCCCTTGTTGGGCTCCAAGGTGGGTGGAGGGATGGGGGAATGAAGGCGTTTGTTCTTTATATAGCAGAACTCCATCAAAATGAAGTGGCTGGCAACCTGACAACACAACCCTCTGGCATGTCTGAAGGACCTTCTATGACATCTCCATCTCTTGTGGCGACCCTGGAGCCTTATGAGGCAGCCAGTGGATGTCGACCTCCAGCTAGGGGGGTCCCGTCATTGTCCCACGAGAGTAGTCTGGTCTGTTTTCGACCTGCACGGACAAAAAGAGTCATTTGTGAAATTTTTTGTTGTGCATTCGACAGTAGGAGTAGATCTGAGGAAGTGTGATGTGTTTTCCATGCATAGAGCATTGGTGAATGTTTGTGGGAAGTCCCCTAAGGTTGTTCCTCAGGCTGATGGTAGCTTGATTGTGGAAGTACCTGATAAAGATGTGAGTGGTAGTATGGTGTCCCTGACCTTTTTTGGGAATCAGCCTGTGTCCTGTTCTCCCCATGCTTCATTAAATTCCTCTAGAGGCATCATTCATGCTAGAGATTCGATGATGTACGATGAGGCACGGTTAACACGAGAACTTGCAGATCAACATGTAAAAGTGGAAAGAATTGAGAAGTGGTGACCTAGTTCCAACACCGACGCTGATCGTAACATTTGACCTTCTCCATGTTCCTGAGATTTTGACTGCTGGTTGGTATCGTTTTCGAGTTAAAGAGTATGTTCCTATGCCAAGGAGATGTTTTCACTGCCATCGATATGGTCACATTGGTCGGTCCTGCCGGCGTCTAGCCCTTGGCTTGCCTCCAGTGTGTGTTTCATGTGGGAAAGACACTCATGAAGGGAAGGATTGCATTGGTCCTGAGTCTTACGTTAACTGTGGTGGTAGCCAGGTAGCATCATCTAAGTCATGTGATCGGTACAGATTTGAGAAGGTTTTGTCCTTACATACCAAGGAAAGCTGAGTTTTCCTGAGGCTAAGGATTGTGTACGATCTGTTTGTTCACCAAGGAGTTACATATGCTACCGCACTCTCCAGATCGAGTCCAAGCATCTCCTCTAGGAATACAGCTTCCAAGTTGCACTCAGCAGCATGTCCTTCTGTGTCTGACAGTGGTTCTGTCCTCGAGTCATCCTCTTCGGCTGTAGTTCCAGTTCAGCCTGCATGTGAGTCTTCCCAACCCTCAATTATAGTGTCTTCTCCAGTCTCTTGTCCATCCGCACCTGGCAAACACAACCGTTGTTCATCAGAGTCCTCTGAACAGGAGGACCAACCACCTAAGGTCTCTGTTGTTGACCCTTTTGTCGACACCTCTCCTGTTTCCTCTGTCCAGCAGGCTGATGGAGCTAGCCAGGTGACAGCAGAAGCTGATGGTTCAACTCTGGTCTGGTCCCCACCTGGGGATGTGGTTGAACAGCTCAGTGCTCCAGATCTGAATCATGGGACGGCCTCCTCAAGTGATTCGAGACCTGTAGACTACCTCCACTTCTGCAGCTTCTGGTGGGGGCACTGGCTATCCTGCATCCTGCATCTCTAAAGGCAGCCCTCAAGCTGCCTTGCAGACAAACTGGTGTGCCCTCTCCAAGAAGGAGGGTAGTAACACTTACTTCCAAATATTCACGTTTGTCTTCTGATGTTAGACAGAAGGTGCGGGTTTCTGGCGCTTGACGGGCTCCTCCAAAGAGCTTTCATAAGCATCAGTCCAAACTCACTTGGTAATACTAATCAATATGAATCAATCAGTTCCAATTTGTCTTCAATGGAATTGTAGAGGTGCCATGGCAAATTGGGAGGAATTGCAGTTATTACTCTCTGCTCTGAGTCCATTCTGTGTCTGTCTCCAGGAGGCAATGGTGGGGAATAGACCGTTTCCTTCTATCAAGAGGTATGAGGTCTTCCATGCATCTCCTCCTCACAGTCAGTGGTGGATGTGCTATTCTGTGCCAATCTGATGTCTCCTTTATTTCCTTTACAATACAGTCTCCCCTTCAAGTTCTAGCAGTACAGATGCACGTTGGGAGGCGTTATACCATTTGTTGTCTGTACCTTCCACCTTCCATTCCTGTTAAAAGGGGGAAAGCCCCAGGAATTGATGGAGTGTGTGGTGAAATGCTAAAGCGTGGAGGAGAGATAGCAGTAGAATAGATGTGGAAGATGTGCAGGTTGGCCTGGGAGGAAGGTAGAGACCCAGAGGATTGGAAGTCAGGTGTAATTATTCCCTTGTAGAAAGGAAAAAGGGAAAAAGAAGTGTGTGGTAATCATACGGGCATTTGTCTTCTTAGTGTAATAAGAAAAGTATATAGTAGGATACTTATTTACAGAGTTAGGGAAATCTTTCATTCATTCATTATCCAATCCTACGTTGCCCTATGAGGAGCATAGGAGCCTGGGGCTAGGCAAGTTGGTCCTGAGTGGCATTACGTGAGCAATAAACCCCAACCATTCCTTGGATATAAACCTTCACCGGCTCAATCCAATTGGAGCTCTGTAATTACCCAGTACCCACTAAACCACCAGGCACCAAAATTTGGTTGTATGGTTACCACACACCATTGTAAATGGTTTTTTGGTGTACAGTTAGGGAAATAACAGAGGAATTAGTTGGAGAAGAACAGGGAGGTTTTAGGAAGGGATGAGGTTGTGTACATCAGATATTCTTAGATCTTTAGTGGAAAAGTTTTTCTAGAGAAGGGAGAGAAGTTGTATGCGGCCTTCATGGATTTGGAGAAAGCATATGACAGGGTGGATAGACAAGGATTGTGGAAAGTATTAAGAATATATGGAGTAGATGGTAAGTTGTTGAATGCTGTGAAGAGTATGTATAAGGGTGCTAAGTCTGCAGTACATGAGGATAGTGAACTGAGTGAATTTTTCTACTTGAAGGTTGGATTGAAACAGGGATGTGTCATATCTCCACGGTTGTTCAGACTGTATATGGATGTGGTTATAAAAGAGATACAAGGTAGGGCAGTGGATGTTGCAGAGTGGCCCTAATGAGAGAGGGCAGTGTTTGGAAATTCCGTGTACTGTTGTTTGCAGATGATACTGTGTTAAGTGAAGACGAAGGGGAGCTGCAAGGCTTGGTGGATGAGTTTGGGAGTGCGTGCAAGAGACGGAATCTAAAAGTGAATGTAAGGAAGAGTAAAGTGATGGTCTTCGAGAAAAGTGAAGTCAGTGAATGTACAGTGAGGTTGGATGAGGAGGAAATGGAAAATGTGAGTGCGTTTAAGTACTTGGGTAGTGTGATGAGTAAGGATGGAAGTTTGGAGGGTGAAGTGCTTAAAAGGGTACAACAAGGAAGAATTGTTGCTGGTTCCTTGAAAGTAGTGATAAGAAACAGGGAAGTGGGCATGGAAGTGAAAAAGTTACTACATGACAGTATTGTGATACTAACTCTAAAGTATGGAAGCGAAGCTTAGACCTTGTTGGAGGGACAGAAGTCAAGAGTGAGAGCATGAGTTATTTGAGAGAAGCATGTGGAGTTACATGGAGAGAGAGACTGACAAATGAGGATGTGAAGAAGTGTTGTGGTGTGGATGTGGATGTGGATGTGATAGGAAGTGTAAGGAGAAACACATTGAGTTGGTTTGGCCATGTGGAGAGGATGGAGAGTGAGAGACTGACAAGGAAAGTGTATGTGAGTGAGGTGAAGGGGGGGAAGGGGGAGGGGGAGGCCAAGAATTAGATGGAGGAATGGAGTGGAGAGGTATATAAGAGAGTGGGGGAGGCCAAGAATTAGATGGAGGAATGGAGTGGAGAGGTATATAAGAGAGTGGGGTGTGAGCTGGGAGCAGGGCAGTGAATTGGCAGGGGACAGGGCGACATGGAGATTTGTTTGTTGCCACTCCTTACGGGATTAAGACATCTTACAATCAATAGATAGACAGACAGATAGCCGAGGCTCAGTGGGGTAGAACGCTCCGCTCTGACCGAAGGGTCGGAGGATTGAATCCACTCAAGGGTCATTTGTAGACATCAGGAAGGGCATCCGGTCATAAAATGCTACACGCTCCAATCCAAAAGTCCTCTACCCAGGGGCAACGCCTTAGCCGTTCGGGGATACCAGGCGTTAAACCTTTTTTTTTTTTTTTTTAAGTGTGTGTGTGTGTGTGTGTTTGTTTACATGCAAATCCCGATTTACTCTACCCCTAGATGCAATACCCCGAAATAGTGGTGGGGGTACAAATACAGTAATGCCTTGATATGCGATACCCCGGCTTAACGATTGGGGTAGAAATACCAGCATACCCTGCCTAACGATGGGCAAATCCCGATTTAATGATGAGTTTTCATTTTTTTTACCAATTTTGATGATAGACTAAAATTGTGTGTTTAGGTTGATTGATTAACTGTTTCTAGGCTTAGATTAATGTGTTGTAGCTATAGGTGGTGTGGACATTATCACTTTGGGATACAGTTTACTAAGCTTGATTTTTTCCAGATTTATATTTGACAATTTTCAGATTTTATTTTGTTGTTTTAGTGAGTTATTTATAGTGTTAGGCTTAGGTTAGCTTTCTTGACAGCTGTTAGGCTATTAAGATTGGCTTTAAACTTGTTTTTGGGCTCAATTGGGTGGGTTTTGGACTTGGTTGGGAAGGAAACCCAAGACTGGTAAATGCTTCACATTACTTTACATGTTAAAAGTACCCCGATATATGATCCCCCGCATAACGATTGGGTTTTACCTAACCAGTTACATTATTAATATGGGGATGGCTGTACCACTATACCCCGCCCATTGTAGGCTTACCCCTGGTTTTGCGATGGGTTTTGATTTTTTTTTTTTTACTGATTTTGATTATATTTTTAGACTTAAATTTTGTGTTTAGGTTGATTTATAAACTGTTTTTAGACCTAGATTAATGTGTTTTAGTTTTGTGTTTAGGTTGATTTATAAACTGTTTTTAGACCTAGATTAATGTGTTTTAGTCATAGGTGGAGTGAACACTGTAATTTGGGGTACAGATTCTCACCCATCAAATGAGGTACAAAACAATGTAGTCAACTAGGCAACTCAACAAAGAATATTTTGTGTTTGATCATTGAACATCTAACCTGTCATGGAATATATAAGAATAATTTTAAATAAAAAATAATAATTTTGAAAGCCTTAAAGAGTAAATATTTCATGCACTGAAGAAAACTATCTATCTATTGCCAGACGCCCCTATCCCGAACGGGGTGGCCACAAACAAATCGCCTCCATGTCACTCTGTCCCCTGCCATTTCACTACCACGCTCCCAACTCATACCCCCCTCTCTCATATACCTCTCCACTCCATCTCATCCTCGGCCTCCCCCTCCCTCTTACCCCCTCCACCTCACTCACATACACTCTCCTCGTCAGTCTTTCACTCTCCATCCTCTCCACATGCCCAAACCACCTTAACGTGTTTCTCCTAATGCTTCCCATCACGTCCTCAACCACACCACAATGCTCCTTCACTTCCTCATTTGTTAGTCTGTCTCTCCATGTGACTCCACATGCTCCTCTCAAATAACTCATTTCCACTGCTCTCACTCTTGACTTCTGTCCTTCCAACAGGGTCCAAGCTTCACTTCCATATGTCAGAGTTGGTATCACAATACTGTCATGTAACAACTTTTTCACTTCTATGCTCACCTACCTGTTTCTTATCACTGCTTTCAACGAACCAGCAACCTTCCTTACCTGCTGCGCCCTTTCGAGCACTTCACCCTCCAGACTTCCATCCTTACTCATCACACTGCCCAAGTACTTAAATTCACTCACGTTCTCCATATCCCTCCCATCCAATCTCACTGTACATTCACTGGCTTCACTTCTCTCGAAGACCATCACTTTACACTTCCCAACATTCACCTTTAAAAAAAAACTGTGACCATTAAATCATGTGTTTTCTTTCGGGCTGTTCAAGGAGAAACGCTTTGAAAATACAAAGGAATTTCCAATAATTGCTGCATAATAAGAGATAAGAAAATAAAGGAGCTAAGCAACTGGAACAGTAACTAAAACGATATAAAGAGGGGCCTTTGAAAAGGCTATTCCAATTGCATCATCGATCAATAAATGATATGTTTACATTCAGGCTGTTCAAGGGAAAATGCTTTGAAAATCATTTCGTTTTTGAAGGCTCCAACATGCTTGCATGCATCGGCCTTGGTCACCTAATGGCGGCTCTCCATGCTGCTCGATCCCTGGCAGCCTCCCTGTTCAGTCCCTTAACCCTTAAGTCACACTTAATGACCTGGTCCATTGTCTTTCTTGGTCTACTCCTCCCAACCCTTCCCCCAATATTAACACCTCTCACCCACTGTACCCAATTCTCATCCCCCATCCTCTCCACATGTCCAAACCACTTCAGCCTACATCTCCTCATCACAACACCAATACACTCCAGTCCCATCCTACCTCTCAACTCTTCCATCGTAAACCCAGCCCCCCCAGGCCTTGCACGCAGGGACGCACTGCACATCCACCTAATCATTGTCATTTCTGTACGTTTAAACCTGTGAATATCCTCTTCCTTTACTGCCCAGGTCTCACTACCAAACAGCATCACACTCCTAACACATGCTGCATACAAAGACCCCTTAGCACGTAAGGAGAGTCCTCTCAGTGTCAGGAGAGGCAACAGCTCCCTGAACTTCTTCCAACCACTTCTCACCCTAGCAACCGAGCTAACTCCAGCCCCACCTCCGGCACATAACATTTCTCCCAAATAACGAAACTCCTCCACACACTCAAGAGACTCACCTGCAAGTTCAAACCTCTCACGCCTAACAGTCTCCACCTGCTCTCCCCGACACGCCGCACACATGAAATCAGCATCATCTCGCAGTCTACCTCTAATACCACTACATCTCTTGTGCACCCACTTATCACAAACACTACACGAGATGGAATTGCTTCCCACACCCTTGTGGCAAACTGCACATGGCCACTCTCCCTCTTCTCTGATTGTACAGCCACCAACCCTAGATATCATCACTTTTGTTTTATCTGCATTTACCCTTAAGCCCTTGTACCCCATACCATCTCTCCACTTCTTAAATCTTTCCTCCGTCTCCTTTTCATTCTCTGCAATCAACACCAAATCATCAGCATACAACATCTCCCATGGGAGTCCCTCTCTGATACGTGAGAGGGCTTCAAGCACCATGATAAACAACAAGGGACTCAAAACTGACCCCTGATGCACACCAACATTCACGGGAAACTCATCACTCAAAGCTCCATTCACCCTTACCTGAGTGTGAGCACCCACGTACATGGCCATAACCACCCTAACCAGCCACTCTTCCAACCCTAGCTTTCTCATTGCCCACTTCACCACCTGTCTAGGGACTCTGTCAAAGGCCTTTTGCAAATCAACAAAAACAAAATACAATTCCCTTTTCTTGCCAATATATTTTTCCTGAAGCTGTCGAACAATGAATATGGCATCAGTGGTCCCCCTGCCTGGCATAAACCCAAACTGCATCTCATTGATATTCACTCTTTCTCTAATCATACCTTCTAGAACTCTCTCCATTACTTTCATTATCTGATCTAAGAGCTTTATACCTCTGTAATTTCCCCTTTCCAGGGCATCACCCTTCCCTTTGTACACATTTACAATTACACTCTTCAGCCAATCATCTGGGACAACACACTCATATATAATCATATTTATCAGGTCAGTGACTAACCTCACCCCAATATTTCCTGAGGCCTTCAACATTTCGGCAGTCAACCCAGACACACCTGCCGCCTTCCCCACCTGCATCCTGCGGGAAGTGTGAAGGAAAAATTATTATAGAGAAAGTAAGAGAGATAACAGAAGTCCTAGTGAGTGATGAACAGGGTGGCTTTAGGAGTGGCAGAGGATGTGTGGATCAAACATTTGGAGTGATACAGATAGTGAAGGCTTTTGAGAAGGACTATAAGACGTTTATTGCATTTATGGATCTGGGAGAAGCATACGACAAAGCAGACAGGGAAGGATTGTGGAAGATTTTGGACATGTATGGTGTAGATGGTAAGATGCTAGGTGCTGTCAGGATTTTTTATGATGGTAGTGAGGCATGTGTAAAAGTAAATGGGCATCTAAGTGAATGGTTCACGATCAGTGTGGGCATGCGACAAGGTTGTGATGTCCCCATGGTTGTTCAATATATGTATGGATTGGGTGATGAGAGAAGTAAAAACAAGAGTAATGAAGAGAGGAATGGCTTTGGTAATGAATGGTGATGGATGGAATATCTCAATTTTGTTGTATGCTGCTGATGAAGTGCTACTTGCAAATACCAGACAAAGGCTTGGTAGACTAGCGCGGAGTTTTTTAGGTGTCTACCCACGAAATCTAACGACTCTGGGCATAGGGTTCACAACCTGCTATCAAGGCCCAGCAGTCCTCCTACATACCATACATCTCTACATGTCACCACTTCGGTGCTAACACCCACCGTCCATATTGAATACATGCTAGGGCTGTCTCATACAGGACTGGTGTATTGTTATTAGCGGGGTTATTTTTACGACATGTCGGCGGGTCCTCTGGTAGATCAGTAAAGCCTGATTTAATGAAATTCAAATCCTTAAACTGTTCCCTGCCCCAGCGGGGATTTGAACCTGGGTCCGTTAGGACTGCAGACCATCTCTCTACCAATTAAGCCACTGTCTCCCTGTGAGCATCATGCCTTGAGAGTAAATGTAGAAGAGAGTAAAGTGATGGTCATTGAGAAAGAAGGCAACTTTCAGTGAGAAGTTCCAGTATATTGAGAGGGACTGGAATTGGTGAGACAGTTCAAATACCTGGGTACAGTGATAGAAAAGAGAGGAAAATATGCCAAAGAAGTGGAAAGTAGAGTGGCACAAGGAAGGAAAGTAGCTGGTGCTATGAAGGAGTGTTAGTGCCAACTTTAACATTTGGATGTGAGACCATGGTGTAGCATGAAAATGAAAAGTCAAGAGTAAGCGCAGTGGAGATGGGACACTGAGAAATGTTTGTACAGTACATACTGGATAGGATATGGAATAATGTGAATTGTGAAAGATGCAGAGTGAGGAAGTCCTTGGACACCAGAATCGAAGGGAGTGTACTGAGATGGTTTGGTCGTGTGGAGAGAATGGATGGCAATATAATGGTGAAAAAGGTATATCTGATTGAATTTGAAGGAGGGAGGAGGTGAGGTAGGCTAAGAAGAAGGTGGAGGGATATGGTGGATGAGTGTGAGGAAGAGAGGTTTGGAAGTTGGTGAGGCTAAAGGACTGACTAGAGATGGAGCTGGCTGGATGAATTTTGTGAGGAGAAGTTCATGATCAGGGATTTGGCACTCCTTTTTAACGTGACAGTTTTCAGATTCGCTCTATCAGATGGGTATGTGTGAAGCTACAGAACGTAGTGAAGTTTTTTTTTGGCCCATTTGATGGAGCCAGGATTTCGAGAGCTTGAATAATGAGTGAATGAAAGCATGGCCCATGGAATTGAGCAAACATTGGCTGTGTGGATGTTGCTGCTTCTCACTCTGCCCTAGGGTGGGAAAGGAGGTCCAGATGATGATGGTGATGATGATAATGATTAACTACCATTTGTTACCCCCACAGCGGAACTTCTTGGAAGACCTTCAAGAAGTGGAGCCTCTGGTGCAGCGTGTGGTGGAGCAGCAGCCACTGGCCCGCAAGTCATTACCCTCTCTGCCCTACAGTCTAGAACGGATGGTTGTAACTTAACTCATCTACTACATGGCCTCAGCCCCCCAGTCCCCTGGAGACTGAGATACTTGAGGGAAAATCAAGCCTTTCAAAATATCACCCCTGTCAGAGGTGTATTTAAATTTTTCAGCTAAACAAACTGCAAGTGCTAAGTCAAGGAAGATGCACTGCAATCATTTATAGCCACAAGGACTGCAAAATAATTGCATAATAATCACTTAAAGATCACATATTACATATTTGAATATTTTTCATTTTTTTTTTTTTTTTAATGCGAGGAAGAAGGAACCAAAGGCCAGGGCCCACATACTGTTCCTTCCAAGAAAAAGTAAAAACAATACAAAAGAGAGCCAAATTCAAGATCCATTCATTTCGAGATGCCTGGACACACTGCGCTTGAAAGACTGGAGATCATAGGAAGTAGGGAATACAGACAGAGGGAGACAGTTCCAGAGTTGACCAGTTGCATAAATGAAGGACTGGGAGTAACGGTTAACTCTTGCATTAGAAAGGTGGACAGAAAAGGGATGAGAGTTTGTTGCTAGACGGGTACTACATGCCCGTCGTAGAGGTGGAGGGATGCAAGCAGACAGTTCAGAGGAACAGTGACCATTGAAGTAGCGATAGAAGAGAGATAAAGAAGCAACAGTGCGGCGAAGAGACAAAGGTTGAAGGGAATCAGTAAGAGGAGGAGAGTTAATGAGACGAAAAGCCTTTGACTCCACCCTATTGAGAAGGGCTGCATGTGGGGAGCCTCCCCACACGTGAGAGTTGTACTCCATACACGGGCGAATAAAACCAGTGTACAAGGTCAGCATCTGTGCAGGGGTAAAGAAGGTTTGGAGTTGGCCTGTTAACTGCAAACTGGAAATTTAAAACATATTTTTGTTTATGGTATGATGACAGATACAGTACCTTAAAAACCACATAGCTACAGATACTTATTAAATTATAATAAATGGTTTTAAAATATTTTTGTTTTGCTCATATCTCATCTTTTAAATTGTAATTAAAGGTTTTAAAATAATTTCATTTTACCCATATCTCATCTGTTTCTTATTTCACTGTATCTAAATTTTGCTAATGCAGTCAGCAAAGTGATCAAGCATGTGCAGTTGCAGACAACTGAACCTACCACTTTCCCACTGTCTGGCTAGTGGTATTAATATCTCACAGTTATTGACAGAGCATAAATACAGACATTTTTATATATCAGCCACACAGAAACACCGGTTTATAAGAAATTCAGTCATAAATCATACATTTTACATTGTCAGGATAGTCAGATACAACAGCCAAACTGTGTGAATGTAGTAGTTTCATTTGTCCACAGTTGTACAACTTCACTTTGTAACCTGGTCGTGGATGAGTGATGTGGTGGGGCATCCATGGAACCACAAGAAGCTTGAGAGATGCAAGAGTTGGTTCCCTAGGGTACCACAAGGCATGAAATGCTAGAACAAACATGTACTCCCTATTGATGAGGAATGACCTTACGCCATCACTTACTTGAGAAAATGTGATAGTTGAGTAATTACAGCAGCCCTGTTGGAATAGCAGTCTAACCATGTTTCCAGGCTCTATCCTCGAGTGATGAGTGGAGGTTTGTCAGCCATACAATACTGTTAAGGGAAGTAAGCTGGTCAACTGCCCTTAAATACAGTATACTTGACTATCTGTAGTTGCCTAGCCTCGGGACAATATCTGGTACCATGTTTTTCTTTTTTTTTTTTAAATGCAAGGAAGAAGGAACCAAAGGCCACAGGCCTGCATACTGTTCCTTCCAAGAAAAAGCAAAAACAATACAAAGGAGAGCCAAATTAAAGATCCGTTCATTTCGAGATGCCTGGACACACTGCGTTTGAAAGACTGGAGATCATAGGAAGTAGGAAATACAGACAGAGGAAGACAGTTCCAAAGTTGACCAGTTGCATAAATGAAGGACTGGGAGTAACAGTTAACTCTTGCATTAGAGAGTTGGACAGAAAAGGGATGAGAGTTTGTTGCTAGTTGACCAGTTGCATAAATGAAGGACTGGGAGTAACAGTTAACTCTTGCATTAGAGAGTTGGACAGAAAAGGGATGAGAGTTTGTTGCTAGACAGGTACTATGTGCGTGTCGTAGAGGTGGAGGGATGCAAGCAGACAGTTCAGAGGAACAGTGACCATTGAAGTAGCGATAGAAGAGAGATAAAGATGCAACAGTGCAGCGAAGAGACAAAGGTTGAAGGGAATCAGTAAGAGGAGGAGAGTTAATGAGAAGAAAAGCCTTTGACTCCACCCTATTGAGAAGAGCTGCATGTGGAGAGCCTCCCCACACATGAGAGTTGTACTCCATACACGGGCGAATAAAACCCGTGTACAAGGTCAACAACTGTGCAGGGGTAAAGAAAGTACGGAATCGGCTTAGCACACCTAATCTCTTGGAAGCAGATTTCACAAGAGATGTAATATGTTCTTTCCAAGACAAATCCTGAGAGAATGAAACCCCAAGCATGTTCAAGGATGATGCAGGACTGAGCTGGACATGATTAAACATTAGTGGGTAATCCTGAGGAAGATTTTGTCAGGTTGATAAGTGCAAGAACTGAGTTTTTGATGCATTAAAAATAACAAGATTGTTTTTACCCCAATCAGAGATACAAGCCAAATCAGACATTAGGTGTGCCATAGCCTCATCCCTTTTTTGTTGAAGTAACTGCTGAGATGGACGTTGCGGAAACCGAATGGGAAGGTGAAGGATGGAATCATCAGCATATGAGTGGACAGGGTTAGATGTACAGCTTAGAAGGTCATTGATGAATAAAAGGAAGAGAGTTGGTGATAGGACAGAGCCCTGAGGAACACCACGGTTGATAGGTCTAGGAGAAGAACGATGGCTGTCTACAACAGCAGCTATGGAACGACCAGAAAGAGAAGCTAGAGATGAAGGCACAGACAGAAGGATATGAAGGCACAGATAGAAGGATAGAAACTAAAGGAGGGCAGTTTGGAAATTAAAGATTTATGCCAGACTCGATCGAAAGCCTATGAGATGTCAAGTGCAATGGCAAAGCTTTCGCCAAAGTCCCGAAAGGAGGATGACCAGGAGTCTGAAAGGTAGGTGAGAAGATCGCCAGTGGAATGTCCCTGACGAAACCCATTCTGACAATCAGGAAGAAGGTTGTGACAGGAAAGATGCCTTAAAATTTTTATGTTAAAAATTGACTCGAAAACTTTTGAGACACAGGATGTTAAAGCAATTGGACGATAGTTAGAGGGTTGGGAATGGTCACCCTTCTTTGGGACTGGCTGAATGATAGCAATCTTCCAGCAAGAAGAAAAGATACAAGTTGATAGGCAAAGGCAAAAGAGTTTACCTAGGCAGGGTGTAAGCACAGAAACACTGTTTTTGAGGACAACAGGAGGGACTCTATCAGGCCGATATGCCTTGTTAGTATTGAGGCCAGTGATGGCAGAAAATACATCAGCTGAAGAAATTTTAATGTCAGTCAAGAGGAAGTCAGAAGGGGGAAGTGATGGAGGAATAGCACCGGAATCGTCTAAGGTGGAATTGGAGGAGAAAATCTGAGCGAAGAGATCTGCTTTATCAGTAGAAGAATAGCTACAGAGCCATCAGAGTAGAAAAGAGGAGGGAAGGGTGATGAGGTAAAGTTGTTAGAAAGGTTTTTGGCACGGTGCCAGAAGGAGCGAGAAGAATTCGAGTTGGAGAGTTGAGAGCATTTAGCACGGATGAAATTATTTTTAGCAGAGCGAAGAACAGACTTAGCACGATTCTGGGCAGAAATATATACAAGATGTGAATCAAGGGTGGGTTGGCTCCAGTACCTTTTATAGGCCCTCTCCTTGTTGCAGACAGCATTAGAACAAGTGTGATTAAACCAAGGCTTCCTTGCATTAGTCAGAGGATATGAGAAAGGAATGTATGCTTCCATGCCCGAGAGAATAACCTCTGTAATGCGCAAGGCACACTGAGATGGCTCCCGGCCATGGAAGCAATAATCATTCCAAGGAAAATCAAAGAAGTACTGCCTGAGGGCTTCCCAATCTGCAGCTCCAAAATGCCACAGGCGGCGTTTCTTTGGAGGGTCCACAGGCCGTACCGGAGCGATAGGACAGGTTAAGGTAATAAGGTTATGATCAGAGGAGCCCAGCGGATATTAACAGTGTAAGCAGAAGGATTAGTTGTTAGGAAAATGTCAAGTATGTTGGAACTCTCTCCAAGGCAGTCAGGGATACAGGTAGGGTGCTGTACAAGCTGCTTTAGGTCATTAAGGATAGAAAAGATGTAGGCTTGTTCACCAGGTGGATCAGTGAAAGGAGAGGAGAGAAATCTCCTAGAATGGAGATTTCAGAGAAAGGAGAAATGGATAGAATGTGTTCCATCGTAGAAGTAAGATACTGTAGTCAAAGAATTTTTGATAGTCAGTAGAATTAGGAGATAAGTAAACAGCACAGATATATTTAGTCAGAGAATGACAGGAAAGCCGAAGCCAGAGAGTAGAGAATTCAGAGGAATCAAGTTCAGGAACACGAGAGCAAGATAGATTGTTGCGTACATATACCCAACAGCCACCTTTGGCTTTGAAATGAGAATAGAGAAAGTAGGAGGATACAGATAGGGGTTTGCTGTCAGTTGCCTCAGACAGCTGAGTCTCAGAGAGAAAGAGAAGGTGAGGCTTGTACTTTTATGATGATGTCTTGTTTGCAGTGGTATGGTTACTGATATTGGTAATATACTGAGTGGCAAAATTTTGAGGTCCACTAACTAACAGTATTTTCCTGAGAATGTGACCCTGACTCTTAAGGTGTCAGCTCCATAAGGATCAGCTCACTGCACTGATAGACTTATCATAACATGTCCAGTAATAACTTATCAGTGTTCTTTGGGATGTATGGGGACTTTTTTTTTTTTTTTTATTGCAAGGAAGAAGGAACCAAAGGCCAGGGCCTGCATACTGTTCCTTCCAAGAAAAAGTAAAAACAATACAATAGAGAGCCAAATTGAAGATCCATTCATTTCGAGATGCCTGGACACACTGTGTTTGAAAGACTGGAGATCATAGGAAGTAGGGAATACAGACAGAGG
>JAGKTI010005659.1:0-23158 GCA_018397915.1 Birgus latro | reverse complement strand
AGCAAAGGAGGATGGTCAGGAACAAGTCCTGAGGGCTGATGAAACGGGAGCTCCAGCTCTCCCTGTCATCAGCTTTCCATCCATGCTGTACATGTGTTAAAAAATTACCCTAAATGTTAATCATAATTTCCTACTTGCTATTTAATTTTTCCATGCATGGTTCTGAAGTAAAACAGCTAGAAAAAAGGTTGAAGCAGTGAATTCATGTCCGGTCCTAACCTAACCTAACCTATGGTTACCATAAAGATTTTCATGCCTAACCTGTTTTGATCATGCTGTACATGTGTTAAAAAAATACCATAAATGTTAATCATAATTTCCTGCTTGCTATTTAATTTTTCCATGCATGGTTCTTAAGTAAAACAGCTAGAAAAAAGGTTGAAGCAGTGAATTTCATGTCCGGTCCTAACCTAACCTAACCTAACATTGTGTTAATCATAATTTCCTAATTTTAATTTAATTCTTTCATGCATGGTTATTAAGTGCACCAGCTATGAAAAAGGTTGAAGCAGTGAATTTGATGTCCGGTCATAACCTAATCTAACCTAACCAAACTTAACCTAAGTTAACCTAACCTAACCATTTTTCTGGTAGCAATTAACATCATTTACTGTATTTGATGCTTTGTATCCAATAATTTAGTGCATGAAATGTGAGAAAAGATGATTTCCATGTCCGATACTTACTTATACTATGCTGGCAAGTTCTGAGCTCCTATGACTCACTTACCCCTAAATCATCATTTTTTGGTTAAGATTCAAAAAATTCATGCTATGTGTGCATTATTTATGTGAAAAGGGACCTAAATAAGTGCTATACATGTCCACTAGGGAGGTAGGAAAGTAGTTTTCTGATTTAGGTTAGGTTAGGTTAGGTTAGGGTCATGAAAAACCAGTGCTGGAGCTTCAGGACCAATATCCAGACAAAACTAATATCCGGACATGCCTTGGCTCTATTATGTCGGATAATGGAGGGATTACTGTATTTCACATTACGTGAAAAAGTCGATATTATTAAGCGTAATGAGAAAGGAGAAAAAGAATCAGTGATCGAGTGAGGAAAAAAAAGCCATCAAAATTGATGTTACAAATGCTTACATTATCGTGTTGGTAATGATGTTCGTATTTCATATTTTACAGCAGTATTTTACGGTAAACTTTATTGTATGATGAAGTATGAAAAGTGTTTGAATTTAGGAATAAAATGTGTGTTGGCAGTGGGCATGTGTGTAAGGACGGGAGAGTGAGGAAGCAGTTGCCATGACGATGAGAAGTGCCGCTACTGCAGTGAGTGAGCTACTGTGACGAAGACTCGTAGCAAGTACAACTTATATTTTATTCAATAAATATCATCAGTTCAAAAGACTGTGTTTCTTATACAAACCTGTTATAAGATTATTACATGTATAGTATGCGATGTATGGTTGAAAAATATGTAAAACTAGACTTACGTTCAAAATCGGCTTACGTCATGTCTCAGGAACGGAACTCTGACGTAACCCGGGACCTTACTGTAATTGGGGCCCAAGCCAGTCCGAAAAATGCGAAATTCCGATAAAAGCGACATCTGGACTTTCCTCTGCTAATCCGGACTTTTTCCAATATATCAGACATTAGTCCGGATTGCATCAGTGGTTTTCACCACCACTGCAGTATTGTACTGTGTTATACCTTCACTACATTAATCAAATGGTATAATAATACTGTACTGTGCACTGAAAAACATGTCTTTTACTTGTCTTATTGTGGTGAACATAGCTGAAGTGGTCAGGCAGTCCGGACTGCTTTCTGGCTTTATTGGACTTTTTCCGATATATAGGAGTTTAGTCCGGTAGCTCCTCGAGTCCGATAAAAACGAATTCCGGTCTACTGAAGTCCGTTATATCGAGGTTATACTGTATAGTAAACCTTCCATAAGTCGAACTTTTAGAAGACAATCTTCGGTTAGCCGAACTCAGGCTGAGACCACGTATGAAAGAAGGCCGAAATGCGAAAGTAGGGGGAGAAATGGCGCCAGGCGGACACGCCAGGCAGACAAGTGGCGCCAGTCTGCTGCTTGCTTTTGGAGACGGTAGTTGCGCCATTCTTACTATCACCTAGTGCTGAGCAGTGCTCTCCTTTTGCCTTCTGCCTTGTCATGGAAGGTTCAAAGCTTAAAAGAAGTGATACTGGCACCTCTAATCGTAAAGGAATGAAGCTAAAAAAAAAAAAAAAAAAATGTGTGTGTGTGACTTAGTGTAGTGATCATGATTAAAGTTCAGTACTATTATTACTGAAAGTGTTACATTGCAGTCTATTACAGTGATTACATTTACGTTTAGTTCTTAATATAGAGTGAAATAAATACTGGGTACTGTTTAGAATTTACATCAAAGTGTAAACCAACCCACCTTCACCACCTCCGTCTCCAAAACAAAACAAACTGCCGACGAATCTACTACCTCTAACGAAAGGTGTTCCACTGCAGTCTATTACAGTGATTACATTTAAGTTTAGTCCTTAATGTAGAGTGAAATAAATACTGGGTACTGTTTAGAATTTACGTTAAAGTGTGAACTCAACCACCTCCACCACTTCCATCTCCAAAACAAAACAAACTGCCGACGAATCTACTGCCTCTAACGAAAGGCAAATTATGTGCACTGAATTCTTTCTTTTTTGTCTTTATTAATTTATACACTGTATATGCTCCTTTACTTTAGTGTTAAGAAGACAAGTAATAAGTATTGTTTTTGCAATTTGGGAGGTGAAAATCCATCTCCAACACATGCTGCTGACGGTCTGTACTGCCTCTGTGAATGATTTTCTACCAATTAACCACTTCAGTACTGTGACTTTACTTACGCTTCCTCCAGCTGATTTTAAGGCACTCAGGACTGGACTCACATACTGAAGGGGCTAACAAAGGCTGTACCAACCCCGTGCACTTCCACAGATCCAACCTACACTACTAAAATTGTCTGGTGGCAGCAAGAACAAAATGAAAATACACCCAGAACTGAAGGGGTTAAAGTTATAAAAAATGCACTAAATTGTTTTTTGTCATAACTTATTTATTTATATATGCTTCTTTAATTTAGTGTTGAAAGGACAAGTAATAGGTATTGTCTTAGCAATTTTGGGGAGTGAAAATTCGGTAATTTAGCAATTTTGGGGGGTGAAAATTCGGTAAGACGGAAAATTCGGTAATTCGAACCAGGGTAGAGCCCCATATAGTTCGGCTTATGAAGGGTTTACTGTATACGTATACAAAGCTTATTCTACATAACAAATAATTAACGAGTGTATTGACGTGTAGCAAAGAGCACGAGCTCAAGCCAAATACTAGGATACTGAACGATACAAAATAGATCAGAGTACAGTAAAACCTCTCTAAGTTGGAATAATTGGGGCTGAGGTCATTCCGACTTCACTGAAATTCCCACTTACCATGTTTGCAGAGGGTGTAATCCAGGCATAAGGAGAGCCTTTTGGAAGGATATAGAGGTGTTAGTGGGGAGCACATGACCACTTCTGTGCAACTTTCTCACTTCTTTGCAACATTTTCTAACCTTTATCATAATTGCACTATCTTACACTGTATATACAAGCCTTAAGAACAATACTGCACTTAATGCTCCTACATTCCTCATGAGGCAACACTGGATTAGATGGTGATGATGATGATGATATATATATACAATTTATATACAGGCCTTAAGAACATTAGTACACTTCATATACAATTTATATACATGCCTAAACCACTACTGTAAAGCACGGTTGTATGCAAAATTAATCACTATCAGTCATTGCACAAAATTTGTGCAGGCAACTATGGGAACACACGGCTTAGGAGGCTGCACGTTGGTGGTGGCAGATGCTGGACCGAGGCGGGAATGGATGATGGGCCCTCACTGGCTAAAACATGATGAACCTAGTGTGTCGCGCCGAGACTGAGTTTCCATTACATGACATTTTAGACTTAAGGGATTTTCTCCTTGGATTTTTATGACAATTTTTGTTGAAAAATTAAATTTACATTCATCAACAAATATCATATGTTGTGCAGACTTAAGCAAAATCCCAACTAAAAGGGTTCCAACTTATGGAGGTTTTACTGTACACCCCACCCTCGGCAATCACACCTAACCCGTGCCGCCATGGCTGCGCTATAGCTGAAAACGCGATAACCGAATTGAAGAACTTATGGTAATAATTCTAAATGGTGTCATGACCTCAATATTTACCCCTAAGATATCCTTTTTGTACCACATAATAACATATAATGGTCTAAAAATGAGCATGAAAATGAGAAATATACTGTACTACCTATCTATCTATTGCCAGACGCCATAATCCCGTAAGGGATGGCCATTTGACTTGAATTATTTGTTTTACGGGGAGGGTTAATAAAAACAGAACTTACTATTCCTTTTGACGGCGGTCTAACATCACGCATATTTCGCCAGGAATAAGTTTTGGTGCCCATAAAAAAATTAAAAAAATGCAGTGTGAAACTATTTTTCAAAGCCATTAGTCATCAACAAAAAAGGAAAAAAAAAAATAAAAGCTATAAGGAAGTTGTCAGGAAGGACTGATGGTTTCAGGGCAATTCATCTCAAGTCAAATTCCCCGTCACAACAATAACAAGACAATTCGCCGTCATTAATGAAGACACCTATGGGTTATCTATCTATCTATCTATTGCCATATGCCATAATCCCGCAAGGGGTGGCCATTTGACTTTGAGTTATTAGTTTTACGGTGAGGGTTAATAAGAAACAGAACTTACTATTCTTTTTGATGGCCGTCTAGTATCACGCATATTTCTCCAGGAATAAGTTTTGTAGCCCATTAAAAGAAAAATGCAGTGTGAAACTATTTTTCAAAGCCATTAGTCATCAACAATAAAGGGAAAAAAAAAAAAGCTATAAAGAAGTCGTCAGGAAGGACTGATGGTTTCGGGACAATTCGCCATTGTCAAATTCCCTGTCACAACAAAAACGACACAATTCGCCATCATTAATAAGGACAGCTATGGGTGATCTATCTATCTACCTATCTATTGCCAGACGCCATAATCCCGTAAGGGGTGGCCATTTGACTTTGAGTTACTGTATTAGTTTTATGGGAAGGGTTAATAAAAACAGAACTTACTATTCCTTTTGATGGTGGTCTAGCATCACGCATATTTCGCCAGGAATAAGTTTCAGAGCCCATTAAAAAAAAAAAAATGCAGTGTGAAACTATTTTTCAAAGCCATTAGTCATCAACAAAAAAGGAAAAAAAAAAATAAAAGCTATAAGGAAGTTGTCAGGAATGACTGATGGTTTTGGGACAATTCACTAAGTCAAATTCGCCGTCACAACAATAACAAGACAATTCGCCGTCATTAATGAAGACAGCTATGGGTTATCTATCTATCTATCTACTGCCAGATGCCATAATCCCATAAGGGGTGGCCATTTGACTTTGAGTTATTAGTTTTACGGGGAGGGTTAATAAGAAACAGAACTTACTATCCCATTCGATGGCCGTCTAGTATCACGCATATTTCTCCAGGAATAAGTTGCAGAGCCCATTGAAAAAAAAATGCAGTGTGAAACTATTTTTCAAAGCCATTAGTCATCAACAATAAAGGGAAAAAAAAAAAAGCTATAAAGTAGTAGTCAGGAAGGACTGATGGTTTTGGGACAATTCGCCATTGTCAAATTCCCTGTCACAACAAAAACGACACAATTCACCATCATTAATAAAGACAGCTATGGGTAATCTATCTATCTATCCATCTGTCTATTGCGAGATGGCATAATCCCATAAGGGGTGGTCATTTGACTTTGAGTTATTTGTTTTACGGGGAGGGTTAATAAGAAACAGAACTTACTATCCATTTTGATGGCCGTCTAGCACCACACATATTTTGCCAGGAATGAGTTTCGGAGCCCATTAAAAAAAAAAAAAAATGCAGTGAAACTATTTTTCAAAGTCATTAGCCACCAACAATAAAGGAAAAAAAAAAGCTATAAAGAAGTCGTCAGGAAGACTGATGGTTTTGGGACAATTCCCCGTCAAATCAAATTCGCCGTCACAAAAATAACAAGACAATTCACCGTCATTAATGAAGATAGCTATGAGTGATCTATCTATCAATTGCCAGATGCCATAATCCAGTAAGGGTTGGCCATTTGAGTTTGCATTATTTGGCTATTGTAATATCACAAAAAATGTTATTGTTCTCGTTGTCACTGTTTGCAGTCTGAGGATGAGTTGAATGGCTTGGCGGGTGGAGGGGGAGACTCGGTTGGGCGGGCAGTCAGCGCTTGGTTGGCGCTGAAATCACGTGACCAATCACCAAGTGAATCTTTTGTTGGCTGGGTGGAGCGCCGGAACCCGGCCTTTTTGAAATTTTTTAACACTTCCGGTGTGTGACAGAGGGCATTTAGTGCGTGATAAGGGTATTTGGGTAGGTTTTTTATACAGGCGTGATAGCAATAAAACACTATAACGGAACCCGCGATAGCTGAGGGTTGGGTGTAAATGCAATACTCTCCTTTGTAATTGAAGACCATATGAAAAGAGATTACTGTACATAAGAAAATAAGACAAAAACCAGCATGCTATGGCAGTCACTGAGAGAGACAGAGAGCACCAGACAAGTGAAGAAGTCTTTTCAGCTCAGATAGTACCTTGACACTGGTCGCCACATGGACTCACCTAGCCACATCCCACCACACCACCAACCAATAACATACACTAAGGATAGAAGTTTTTGGGCTGGGTTTCTTCATCACCTCTCACTGTTAACAATATAGTCTAATCAGCATTCACTTGTTGGTTATATGGTTACCACTTGACACAGTACAGTAAATGGTTTCTTGAGTTACAAAAAACTACTGTATATATTGTTACACTGTGCAAGTCATTTAGGGAAGAACTACAAAGAATGAGCAGACAGTGGACATTCACACTTAACTCAAGTGAATAAAACTTGTTTTTCTAACCATGTTTAAACAGCCAAAGCTGGAACTGAATCTCTGACCACTAAATTATGATCAACAGCAACCCAAAGTACTTACAGCTTTCTTGCGCTCTTCCTTGTGTTTCAGACGTTGGTCTTCCTTGTGTGCTTTCACCATTTCCGTGAGGTTAGCAATGAACTCATCTGTCTGTGTAAGAAGGTAAGCCAGTCGCTTGTCCTTCTTCTCGTCAATGAGTTTGCGATAGCCTTCCTCATCCTCCAACATGAGGCGACGCAGACGCTCCTTCTCAATGCGTTCCTGCTCTTTCTGTTTCTCTCTTTCTGCATTCATATGGTGCATTAACAATGCCTTATTTAACTTACTTATCTTCAGGCTGTTCTGGCGGTGGAACTCCCTGCAATATGTTATTCATCATTACATATCACAAATACAGTCATCATCATTATCATCATCATCATCCCAACCTCTCCTTCCCACATAGGGACTGGGTGCAGTGTGATCCAGTGAGCAAGGATAAAACCTGATACACTCTTTCATTTTATTTATAATGGCTTGCATGTGTGGCTTTGGTCACCTGATGGCACCCCTCCACACTACTCGACCTCTAGCAACCTCTCTATTCGGTTCCCTATGCCCGAGGTCACACTTCCAGATCTTTTTTGGTCTGCCACTCACAACTTAACCATCCTCCATCCTCTCCATATCCCCAAACCAACCCAACCTACCCTTAACCTACCCCTTCTCATCATAACATTAATATGTTCAAGGCTGATACTTCCTCTCAACTCCTCATTCGCAATTGTAAACCCTCATGCCAGTCATTCAAGAATGTACTACACGATGATCAAATTACTATCACTTCTGTACATTTAACCTAACAAGTGCTCCTCTGGGATTTTATGACCCTTCCCCCAGATGTAAAAACACATCAAAACACTACTTTGCTCCAATCTCATTTTTTGTCTTACAGAATGAATGAGTACATCAAACTGCGTTCAGAAATTTGTTATGTTGGCTCTCGAAAGCCTTGTAGCACTTGCAGAACAGTCCTCTTGAGAGGCCTATAGCACTTTATGGGTTAAGTCTACAAATATTCTCTTCTTTTATTGCTCAATAATATGTGCTGTATACAACGACTCCTTAGCACTGAGGAAGAACCCTCTCAATGTCAGGAGAGGCAACACCTCCCTGAACTTCTTCCAACCACTCCTTACTCTCGCCACCAAGCTAGTTCCAGTCCCACCTCCTGCGCCTATTGTACCCCCACTGTATATCCATGCCCCACACTGTATATCCATGCCCCCCACTGTATATGATATTCCCACTGTAAATCCATGCCCCACACTGTATATCCATGCCCCCCCACTTTAATATCCCCCCCCTACTGTATATCCCCACTGCTAGATCTTAAAAACGCTGAATCAAACCTCACTCTCACGCTCGGGCTAGGCCAGATGTGCGTCAGTCAGGGACATGCGTTCTTGAGGGGAACACTGTGGTGTTCTATTCTGTAATAAAGTCCTCAAAAAGCTACTTCAGGATTTCATTTCAATCACCAAAGTGCAGTGGTTTACAATATTACGTCCCCCAAATAACAGAACTTTTCCACACACTCAAAGAGACTTTCCAACGAGATAAACTCTTTCCTGCTTCTCTGTCTCTGCATGCTCTCAACCCCCCCCCCAAACATACACACACAAAAAATCAGCATTATTTTACAGCCCACCTCTAGTACCATTACATTTTACACCCACTCATCACAAACACTGCATAAGGTGTAGTTACTTCCCACAACCTTGTGGCAAACTGCGCATGAACAGTACTACAACCAGCCCTAGATATCATAACATGCTTTATCCGAGCGTACTCTCAAACTCTTGCATCCCATTCCATCCATCCATTTCCTAACTCTATCTTCCGCTACCCTCTCATTCTCCACGATCAGCACCAAGTAATCAGCACTTATCTCCCATGGGGGTCCAGTTATGAAATCACTTGAATTCTTTGAAAATTATTCCTGTAAATAAGTCACATACTATTAAACAGATAACTGAAGACTTACTTGAGCTCTCTACCATGCTGCAGCACACAGTTCAGGTATTCTTGGTGCTTCTGTCTCTTTTTACGCTCTGCCTCCAATTTTTGTTGCTTCTCTAGCTTCTCAGTAATGCGAGCTTCCCTCAACCCTTGCCGCTTGGTGCGCTTGTAAGCCTTGATGTTGATAGCGGTCTCCAAGGTGGTGTCTTTTCTGTTACAGCTCACAACCTAATATAAATAATAATAAAATGTACATAAAATCACCACAAGGAAAGGCAGCATTACTACACTAATATTTTCTTATTTATCTGTCTACTATCTGATGGTTTTTTTCCTAAGAAAATATTTACAAACTGAAAGAGTTAGATAAAGCACCACTAACCTCTATCTTTCTCACTCTCTCTCTATCACACACACACACACACACACACACACACACACACACACAGTATATAATATAGATGTACCTATGCCAGTATATGCATGTGTATGTGTGTGTGTGTATTTACCTAGTTGTATTTACCTATTTGTGATGTACAGGAAATGAGCTACGCACGTGGGGTCCAATCTCTGTTTCTCGGTAAGTCAAATTTTGCTTTGAACTCATTTAAGTTTTTACACTAGACGATCTCCTTGTCCAGGCTATTCCACAGGTCTGTGCATCTATATGGAAAATTATATTTCTTGACATCCTTCAGGCAACTTGGCTATTTTATTTCATTCTGTGTCTTCTTGTTACTCTCCCATCCAATACAAACCTATATTCTCTGTCAATTTTTTCTACTCCCATCTTGGCTCTAACAATGCAATCATGTCACCCCTCTCTCTCTCTCTCCTTTCATCTAAGGAAAGCAGGTCTTGTTCTTCCAGCATTTACCAGTACGACAGATCTACCAGGCTAGGGACCATCTTGGTTGCTGTTCTTTGTATTCACTCAATTTTTTTTATATCTTTATTTTTATGTGGGGACCACACTACTCCTGCATATTCCAACCTGGGGTGGATCAAGGCTATAATCAATTTTTTCATCACCTCATCCATGTCATGAAATGCTACTCTTATGATAGTCAAGAGATTATTATAAGTCTCTCTATCTTGTTAATGTGTTTTTCAGGTGACATATTATCCTTGACAAGCACTCCCAAGTCCTTCTCTTGCTTTGTGATTGGTTCATTACCCATCAAATAATTCAGTGACAGTCTCCTGACACTTTCACCCATTTCCAACATTTTACATTTTTTTCCACTGAATTTCATTTCCCACATCTGGCTCCAATCACGAATCCTATCAAGGTCCTCCTTCAGCATTTTACAGTCTTCTTCAACTTCTATTCTTCTCATGATCGTCACATCATCAGCAGACTTGTATAACTGTTCATTCCGTCCACCATATTGTTTATGTAAATTGGGAACATTACAGACGCTAACACCGAGCCCTGTGGGACTTCACTTGTTGCTTCCCTCCATTCAGATATCCAGTCTTTTATTTTTGTCCTCATCTGTTTGTCTCTCAAGAAGTCTCTCATCCACTCCAAGAGGTTTCCCTTCAGTCCTCCTATGTGTTCCAATTTCTACATTTGTCAATTGTGGGGTACTCTGTCAAAGGCTTTCTCCAAATCTAAATAGCCTGCTTTTATACAAGGACTGCTAAAATATCAGAACCTTTATTCCAACTACTGAAAACACAAGCTAAATTTAGTGGGGAAAGGAACAAAAAATAGCATTTAATAAAGTAAAAAATTAACTTACAGGTACACCTTACTTGGCCTATCCTAATTTCACAAAGCCGTTTACAATTTGCACAGATGAATCTCTTAAAGGATCAGAGGCCATATTGATGCAAGAAGATAAGCATGGAAAATATCAACCAACTGCATTCATTACCAGACAAATAAAAGGTGCAGAGAAAAATTATTGCACTACAGACCTAGACGCTCTGGCTGTGGTCTTTGCATTACAAAAGTTTCGTGATTTGGTATATGGTTACGAAATCCATCATTACGCAGATCATAAACCACTCATAGGTATGTTTCAGGAAAAACTCCTCTGTGGGAGGAGAGTAAGATGGAAATGTACAGATGAAAATTAAAATGTACATATTCACTATATACAGGGCAAAATAAATTCTGCGGCTGATACTTTATCAAGGAACTCAACTTATGTCACTACATTAAGAGAACTAATCCCCAACCATGACGAAATCTCGCAGAAACAGAGACTTGATCCCACATGGTCTAATGTTATATACAATTTGGAGAGTGGCGAGGACTTACAATTACCCAAGCTACATATACCATTCAAACAATTCACAATAATCAACAATGTCTTACAGAGGATAAACCCAGGGCAACCAAATCATAGAAGAAATAACAGACAACTAGTGGTACAATCGCCCAAAGAAGTGATGGCCCGATTCCCAGTTCCTTTCGCTCAGAAAGTGGTATCTGGCAAACGTCACGGCCATGTTATATTTTCTATATTGCACACCGGAAAGAGCAGTATTTGGGTAAACAACACCAAAAAGTAATAAATTAGCATTTTTACCGTGTATATCTCGCATTATGGAAGAGGAAACCACAATACACTAAAGTTGAGGCTCAGCAGTACGAAAGAATGTGAAACGCACTCCCTATTGCTCAACGGTTTCAGGGTTAAAATGCGGAGAAACTCTCGTAATACTTATTTTCCATTCAAAATCAACAAAAGTAGGAGAAAAGGTGATGTAAGGTGGAGCGGCCTGAGATTCTAACAAAGGTGACTTGAGTTCCACCCCGCCTCATCTCGGTCTTAGTGGTAGGTGATGGCGACCATCATCCACTCACTTGATGTAGTGCTGCCTACTTCTTCCTTAGACTCTGTCATTCTTTTTGTGTGCCTGCCCTCCTCTCTTCCTATTTCTCCCATCTTTCCTGTCACTTCTTACTGCTTTTCTTTCCTTTACAGGTGGCTTTACATTGAGTGACAAGCCAAATGGTTTCCTGTAAGCCAAGAAACCATTTACAACGCTGGGTGGTAACCATATAACCAAACCATACGTGCTCCCAATGTGTCAACAAGTGGGTTGGTGGAGGGTTAGTGCCCCTCCCCGTAAAATAAATAACTCAAAGTCAAATGGCCGCCCCTTACGGGATTATGGTGTCTGGCAATAGATAGATAGATAGAAAATCAACAATACTGAAGGAAATATGTCCCACAAAATAAAACCCGCAGTTAATCGTAATTTCGAAATCATTAGTGTCATCAAATCAGAAAAATAAACATCTAAAGATACACTGTTATCCACATTTAATTCTCTATGCGGGATGATATTCACACGGGTAAACCCGTAAGTGCTGAAAGCAAGATTGATCAACAAGAAACTACAGCCTATCGGTGCAAGAAGATTATTGCTCTTTATTTAGCAAATATTCCAGTAAGACAGATATACTCGCACCTTAACAGTTAACAGATAGATAAGCGATATACAGTAGGCGCGGAAAGTATTGACGCTTTTTTGCCGACGTCATTCTTTTTCGCGTTAAGTGAAGTACAGTCAATACTACCCTCCCCTGTGATGCAAAATGAGCTGACGCTTTTTCAACGGGAGCTGGCAACCCTGCTTGATAGGCTTGGCACCACAGGAGCAGGCTCAGTAATGTTTGGACAGCCACAGGAGGAGGATTGTCTCTGTGTGTGATGCACCACGAGGGCATGTTTTGACTCAAAAAACATAGTTATTTGGTTACCTACCACATTCTCATCAAGCCTAAAGTAACCACAAGCAAGGACAAACGTGTGGAAGTGATTACTTTATACAAAGCTGACCACAAACTCCCATTTATTGCAAGTCAGATGGTGTTAGACTGAGGACAGTGCAGAGACTGGTGAAGCGGTTCAAGGACAGTGGGGAGGCCATTCCTCCCACTCCACTTCCCAAGCCTGTGAGACCTCGTAAAGCAACCTTCAGGACCCGTCAGCTGATATCAAGGCAAGTTAGCAAGGATCCAAGGCTAACAGCACGGGATTTAAAAGAAAAGAACCCACAGTTGCTGGCAGATGTGTCTGTCAGAAGTGTGCAGCAGCTGTTGCATGACGATCTGGACTACAGGAGTCTTTGTGCTCGTAAAAAAACCACTGCTAACTGAACTTCAGAAGAAAAAGAGAGTAAATTTTTGTAAGAAATATCTTGCCTGGAGTGAGGAGCAATGGAAAACTGTGCTTTGGAGTGATGAGTCAACATTTACTGTCACTGGTACCCCTTCATCACAAGTGTACCGCAAACCAGGCAGTGACCCCCTGGATCCTAAGTACACTTCCAAGTTTGTTAAATACCAAGCCTCATTCATGGCTTGGGGCTGCTCTACATATTATGGTGTTGGTAGGTTGGTAATTCAACCTGTAAATGAAAATGTGAACCAGAACAATTATTTGGAGCTCTTATGTGATGTTTTAAGTGACTCTTTTGATAAAACCAAGGCAAGAGTATTTATGCAAGATTCTGCCCCTGCACATGTTGCAAAGTCAGTGAAACAGTGGATAACAGACTGTGAGGTTCCCTTTTATTCGAGACTGGCCCGGAAACAGCCCAGATATCAATCCCATTGAGAATTTATGGGCGCACATGAAGCAGCAGCTGCGTAGTATGGACACATCATCTTTGCCTAAACTTGAGGCTGCAGCTATGGAGCAGTTTTAGTCCATCTGTTCTGCAAAACTACGCCATCAGTCTCCCCAGACGCCTTAAGAAGATAATGAAGGTGAAGGGGAATGCCAGTAAATACTAAATTCAATGGTGAGTGTTAATTCATTTGCTTCTCCTTGCTAACCACAAGAATGTTTTCTTTTTTTAAGATGGCGTCAACACTTTCCGCGCCTACTGTAGAGGTAGAACATTGGAAATTTGCTACTGGAGCCCCTCGTAGCACAAGACCAAGACAGACGGATTAATACGTGTGCCCAAGAACAGCTACTTACCACTTGTGTTGCTATCAAGAAGCAAATTAATCTGCCAGCATTCAGTGACGTTAGTGAAACCAGTGTAATCATAAGTGGAAAACTGGTCATTTTTATTCACACGAAATTCCAACATGTTATAAAACATGTAGGGCAGTTGCATGAAAGAACTAAAGAGGGAGAGGTTGATAGTCAAAAGCATGAATGCGACAATGAAGATAAAACCAAAAACATATTAAAAATAAGGGGGAGTGTGGGGGGGAACTGTGACAAAGGTCGAGACAACCTCTCCCTCCCTGCCATGGTAATGACTGACGGAAGGCCTGCCGTGCACTGTTGCCAAAGGAAAAATTATTGAAATCTGCTAAATTAGTCTCAGATGCGGTTAAAATCCGCCAGACTGAGGGAAATTAACGAAAAAAAATGGACAAGACCTAAAAAAAGAAAAAAAATGGGTGACCTGAAAAAAAAAGAGCTAGAGAAATGTAATAATTTTATACCAGCTAGACTGCTTTTGAAATCTCTAAATTTAGCGGGAAAATCGCTTCATTGGTAACTGCTGGCATAAGTTGTGAAAATGTGCCAGATGTCACTATTTATTTATTTTTTGATTGATCTATTAAAAAAAAAAAAAAAAGCTAAACTTAACCAGTATTTTCGCAAGATTAATTTTTTTTACACCATAAATAATGTTTGCAGGGAAGGCAAAGACTGTTCCCGTCTCCTAAATAAACGATGCCAGAACCAGGGAGTTTTGTCAGAAACTTAATGAAAGCGAGTCATCACATCTTTGGGCGATTGTACCTAATGCAATGATGCCTCACATCTGAAGGACAATACACGATAGTCTGCATGCAAGACATCCTGGCACGGATAGGACGGTCACACAGGCCTGGATGTTATACTACTGGCCATCATTACGAAAAGGCATACTGTACATGAGCACATTGATAAATGTGAGACTTAAGCTAGACACAAAGGTTATACTGTTACCCCCTGCAAAATTAGGAACATATCCCATACCAGATCAACCATGAGATGTTGTTGCTGTTGACTTACTTGAGTTACCCTTATCTAACAATAATAATCAATATCTCTTCAAGGCTACTGACCATTTCTCAAGGTATGTGATTTTAGTTCCAATTAAGGATAAGACAGAAGAAACAATCACACAGGGAATTATAGATAATATTATTTGTGGTAGGTGGGGGCGCTCACCAACCATTCACTCAATGCAATGCTGCTCTCAAGTGTCTGCCCTTTCCTCTCCTCTATCCTTCCTTCTATCCTCTTCTGTCTTTCTTTCCTTGTCCTTCTGCCTATGGGTGACTTTACACTCCCTCTTCTGCCTTTCTTTCCTTCATTCTTTCTTCGTCCTTCTTCCTGTGAGTGACTCTACACTGAGTGACAAGCCAAATGGTTTCCTGTACACCAGAAAACCATTTACTACACTGGGTGGTAACCATATAACCAAATTTGGGCGCCTGGTGGTTTGGTGGGTAATTACGGAGCTCCAATCGGATTGAGCCGGTGAAGGTTTATATCCAAGGGGTGGTAGGGGTTTACTGCTCACGTAACGCCGCTCAGGGATGAGTGAGACTGGTCACTCTCATCTTAAATGTCAGGACCAACTTTCCTAGCCCCAGGCTCCTATGCTCCACTGTGGGGCGACATAGGATTGGATAATGGATGGATGGATCTGTAGACTCACCACACCAAGGGTACTATCTATCTATCTATTGCCAGACGCCTCAATCCCACATGGGGTGGCCACAAACAAATCGCCTCCATGTCACTCTGTCCTCTGCCATTTCACTACCATGCTCCCAACTCACACCTCCCTCTCTCATATACCTCTCCACTCCATCCCTCCATCTCATCCTCAGCCTCCCCCTCCCTCTTGCCCCCTCCACCTCACTCACATACACTCTCCTCGTCAGTCTTTCACTCTCCATCCTCTCCACATGCCCAAACCACCTTAACGTGTTTCTCCTAACGCTTCCCATCACGTCCTCAACCACACCACAACGCTCCTTCACTTCCTCATTTGTTAGTCTGTCTCTCCATGTGACTCCACATGCTTCTCTCAAATAACTCATTTCCACTGCTCTCACTCTTGACTTCTGTCCTTCCAACAGGGTCCAAGCTACACTTCCATATGTCAGAGTTGGTATCACAATACTGTCATGTAACAAATTTTTCACTTCCATGCTCACCTCCCTGTTTCTTATCACTGCTTTCAATGAACCAGCAACCTTTCTTCCCTGCTGCACCCTTTCGAGCACTTCACCCTCCAGACTTCCATCCTTACTCATCACACTGCCCAAGTACTAATAAGTGATAATGGAGGTGAATTTAACTCAGAAATCTTACAAGAAATAAGTAAACAATACAAAATAAAAAAGGTTCATGTCTTGGCAAATCATCCAGCGTCCAATGGATTGGTTGAGAGAGAATAAAAAAAAGTGCTGGACGTACTACGTCACATTCTCAATGCGAATTATGCAAGCTGGGATGATTGGATTCCCAGAGTGGAAGCATCAATGAACTGTCCAATAGATAAGTCTATAGGAGACACCTCATTTCATTATCTACAAGTCAGACAAGTGTTTACCATACGAGATCCTATGTGAAAAACTGCCAAAATACAATTATGACAATTGCCCTAAACTTCATGAATTCCAAGAAATACACACAAAAGTTAAGAAAAAATTAACGAAGTCAAAAGTAGAAATGACAGAGTCATTTAACAAAATGGAAAAAGTATCAAATATTAACACAGCGACCTGGTTTAAGGCATCATTCACACTAGAGTCAACAAACTGGCACCAAAATTTGAAGGCACATACAAAGTTATTAAGAATAATTAGGTCACTGTCAAGTGGCAAAGAAAAATTTATATTGATCATTTAAAATGGGTGTCAAGGAAATTAGCCAGCAATTACAAAACACTGGATACAACCAAACACCCTAGTACAGTGCTTCCTCCAATTTTGCGAGAATATGGTCGACTAAAACCCTCGCAAAATCAAAATTCACAAAATTCAAACAATTAAATATATGAAATAAAGGCAAATTGGTCGACATCACCCCAAAGTAAGCACTTTTTCCCACTCTTTCTCTCGACTCAGCCTCTTAATTTTACGATGATAAATGAAACAAACACGAACTGATGTACTGTACAGTGATATTAATGAGAAAACATCATAGGTAAGAAACATTTTTTAAAAAAATGCATTTACACTGATATGAAGATTGGCTTGGTGTACGGGACTGGTGGCGGAGCGAGGCTTGGCTACTGTCGCCCCGTGGGGCCTAAGTCATCACTATCACTGTTGGCAGATATTTCCACATCTTGCTGTGTTTTTTCTGCCTCTCTCATGAATCCCTCGAAGTCAGAATCGTCACTGGGGTCGCCAGAATGAAAAAGGTTAGGGATGCTAGGATCGCTGGCTGCTTGGGAGGGGTGGCAGGACGGCTGGTCGATGGGGCAGGGTCTCTTGGGGTTCTCTTGAATTTTGTGATTAGAGACTGCTTCCTCTTGTCAGCCCCATCTCTGTGGAGGTCAGCATAAAAGCAAAGCAGCCGAGAATTAACGATGCATAACCTGGCCAATATTCTTGCCGTCATTGACCAGCTGAAAAAAACCATCGTGAGCAACAAATGTGACAATTTAGGGCTCAGCAAGCATGCCACGGTGTTGATAGGGCCCTTCGTTTTTATGCTGACCTACACAGAGATGGGGTTAACAAGAGGAAGCAGTCTCTAATCACAAAATTAATGAGAACCCCAAGAGACCCTGCCCCATCGACCAGCCGTCCTGCCACCCCTCCCCAAGCAGCCAGCGATCCTAGCATCCCTAACCTTTTTCATTCTGATGACCCCAGTGATGATTCTGACTTCGAGGGATTCATGAGAGAGGCAGAAAAAACACAGCAAGATGTGGAAATATCTGGCGACAATGACAGTGATGACGTAGGCCCCGCAGGGCCACAGTAGCCAAGCCTCGCCCCACCACCAGTCCCGTAAACCACGCCAGTCTTCACATCAGTGTAAATGCATTTTTTTTTTAAATGTTTCTTAACTATGATGTTTTCTTATCAATATTACTGTACAGTACATCAGTTCATGTTTGTTTCATTTATCATCGTAAAATTAAGAGGTAGAGTCGAGAGAAAGAGTGGGAAAAAGTGCTTACCTTGGGGTGAAGCCGACCAATTTGTAGTCAGCACTGCCTCACTCACCACTGAACCTGATGTGTTTAAACCCCTTCCTTTTGAGGAACTGGCATAGCCACCCATTCGATGCCTTGAAAGGTTTTGTTGGAGGATTAATGGGTTTTTTTAAGGCACGTGTGATATAATATCTTTGCCTGCTCCCTTATATGGCGCCCATCTAATGCAACCGCTTCCTTTTCCTTTCTTTGAATGTAGTGAGCAAGATATCTTTCCATTTTTATTAGCACTTCTTTGTTGTCCACCAGCATTCTACCATCAAACTGAGCACCTCCATAGTTATTCGCTGCTTGTTTGATTTGTTCACTGTTCTTTAAAATCATTTTCACTGTCGATTCACCAACACCAAACTCCTGACCAATAGCAGAATTACCTTCACCTGCTTTTTCCTTTCAATCATTTTCAGTTTGGTCTCCAAAATTATTTTCTTGTTCTTCTTACCCGTTGGCGCCATGATAACACTCGTGCAAGGTTAGACTGCTGGGGTATTGCGAGGAGCACCACGAAATTGTAAGGGTCAGTGACCTTGGTTGGAAACAGGTGCAAACAAACGTGGCGGGGCGGCAGACCACTGAACTAGGAGGCTCAGTACGCCCAATGAACCATGACGTCATTACTCGGGGTGGCAAAGTAGTGCGGGAAGACAACTCTCCCACCACTCGACCTCGACCTCGCAAAGTGTGTGATCAGTCGCAAAGTTCATAAATGTTAAAAAAAATACATGACTTTTGGAGCTACCTCGCAAAATTGGTGAATCGCAAAGTTAAAGTTCGCAAAGTTGAAGGATGTACTGTACATATGATTACAATAAACAAGAAGAAATTAATATATACAGGAATAAATTATGGTTCCATAAAACAAACAAAGACAGGTGGACTGTTACAACAAATACCACAATGCTGCATTTACATGATCTAGGAATTGATTTAAACTCCTTCTTTAGGCAAAACATGGAGCAATGTGGAGCACAGTTATTGTTCTCCATGCCCCAGTTTATAATGCTCACCATCACTATCATCTTCCTCAGCATGACTGAATTAGCTGCCTAATAAAGTTATTTTCTCAGTAGGCAACAATGAAGAGACTTCTTCCATGGATTCTCTTGTATATAGCAATTTTAGGCAACATTTCTGGATTTGATACAGAAAAAAGACCTTGAAGAAATAAATAGCAAATTTAACAGGATAACTCAGATCTTGACATAAGCCAGCTGATACACACAACACTGCAATGATGACATATTCATTTCATTTTCGTTTCTGATGGCTCCAACATGCTTGCATGCGTCGGCCTTGGTCAGCTAATGGCGGCTCTCCATGCTGCTCGATCTATGATCTATGGCAGCTTCCCTATTTAGACCCTTAACCCTGAGGTCACGGTCAATGACCTTGTCCCAGGTCTTTTTCTATCTACGACTCACTACCTCACCCCCAAAATTAACACTTCTCACTTTCTGCATCCAATTATCATCCACCATCCTCTCCACATGCCCAAAGTATCTCAATCTACCTTGTCACAACACCAATACAGTCAAGTCCCATCCTACCTCTCAACTCTTCCATCATAAACCTAGGGCTCCCCTCCGGCCTTGCACTCCTGGACGCACTGCACATCCACCTAATCGTTGCCAGTTCTGTACGTTTGAGCCTGCAAAAATCCTCTTCCTTTGCTGCCTTGGTCTCACTACCATACAGCATTACACTCCTAACACATGCCCCATACAAAGATCCCTTAACATAGAGGGAAAGCCCTCTCAATAGCAGGAGAGGCAACAGCTCCCTGAACTTCTTCCAACCACTCCTCACTCTAGCCACAGAGCTAACTCCAGCCCCACCTCCAGGACATAACATGTTTTCCAAATAACAAAACTCTTCCACACAATAGACTCACCAGCAAGTTCAATCCTTTCACGCCTGGCAATATCCACATGCTCTCCCCGACATACTGCACACATGAAATCAGCATTATCTTGCAGTCTACCTCTAATACGACTACATCTCTTATGCACCCACTTATCACAAACACTGCATATGATGGAATTACTTCCCATGCCCTTGTGACGAATCACACATGGCCACTCTCCCTCTTCTCTGACAGTACCACCCCCAGCCCAAGACATGATCACTTTTATTTTATCTGCATTTACCTTCTACTCGCTAGATGACGTGTATAGCCGTCACAATTCGGGGCATGGAGCGCTGCCAGCTGACAGGATTAGCCACAAGCATCTTCCTGCCACCCTATGAACTTCTAACCATTTTCTGTGACACTCACAGGGTAGGCAGACCCCCTAGGTACCCCACTGATGTACGGCTCGGTCTGTACACGGCACTGGTAGAGCGAGGAGCCATGTCTTCATCGTCGTCATCGTCCAATTCCGTCCCACCGCGCGCAGGGCCGATTGCATCATAGACCCCCACGAAAGTTCTGACCTTGCAGTGTCGGGGAAAGGGCTCAGTGACAGTGCCATCGGTCATGCCTTGGACAACACCACATCCTCACAGACACTTAATGAGAGTATGTCTTCGGAGGAGAGAAGATGTTACCACGTGGAAAGTGAACTCTCTCGTCCTCTGACCCCATCCCGCTCTCAGATGCCTGTAAAGGCTCTCAAACCCCTGCAGGAGGAGGGCAGGGCCTTCGACAGTGACAAGTTCACTGAGGAGGAGGACGTAGAGGACCCAGGGCAGGTGAGCATGGAGTTGGCGGTCATATGCAACATAAATGCCAACGGCTGTCTCACTGCCACGCTCACAGTCTGCTTGCCGTCGTCTCGCCCTCAAATGTCCACCTTCACGTCAGCCAAGTACTTCAAGGGTGGAATCACCACAACCAGGCCCTTCAGGAGTGGAATTTTCCACACAGGCCCCATGTGGTGTTACTCAGCAGGAAGCGTTTCCTCAGGGAAGGCCCACGTCAGGTGAGTCATCACCCCCTTAATCTCCCACCTCCCACACCTCTCCCTCTCCTTCCCCCTCACCCCCTACCCGTGGGCATGCACGCGGGCATGCATGCACATACGCAGAAAAAACATGCTGCACATGGCAAATGGCCCGCTTTAATAGGTGTGGGTAGAGTGGATACCTTTGACTCGGAGGATGGAGCAGGATTTGGGCCCTCCGTACCGGTACTTGATGAGGAAGGAGCAGGTGTCCAGGAAGATGAGCTTCCCCCCAAGCCCTGGACTATTAGCAATATTTTCAGGGCGATATTCACTACTGCAATTATGCAATACCTAGTGGAAGAGGTGGAAGAAATAAATTTCCACCAGGCTATGTGTGTCCGGCAGCTGGACGTGGCTGCCAGTGAAAGCACACATGTGAGGGACTGACAACCTGTGGAGGTGGAGGAGTTGTTTGTGTGGCTAACCCTTACCATGTCGATGGTGCACGTAAGAAAACATGTGCTCCATAACTATTGCTCGGTAGATGAATTTGTGAGCACACCTGTCTTCGGTAAGTATATGGCCCATGACAGGTACCTGGCCATCCTAAGGTTCCTCCATTTCAGTAGAAATTATGGGCCTGCACCGGATGACAAGTTGTGGAAAATTAGACCCATTCTAACAATGCTCAAGGAGTAATTTTCCAGGGTTTCTCGTCCGATCCAGAAAGGTAATTGACGAGTCGCTGATGTTATTCAGGGGCAGGTTGGCATTTATCCAGTAATGTGTGTGCCATCCAAGCATCACTGCTTTGGGCTGAAATTCTTTGTCCTTTGTGATTGCAAAACTGGATATATGCTCGATGTGACAGTTTATTCGGCTACAGATGCTGATATACCTAGTGACAATCCTCATGGTTTCTCGGCATCAGTCGTGAAAGTGTTGATGGAAAGGTATTTCAACAGGTACCACATTCTGTACACCGATAATTATTACTCTGCCCCAGCGTTGACCAAGTATTTGCTTGAACATGGTACTGGTTCCTGTGGACCTGCTCAGGCAAACAGAATGAATTCCCTGTATTCCCAGCATATACTGAGAAAGGAGCCCTTCTTACCAAGAAATGTGTCAACATGTTAGTCCTCCTCTGGAAGGACAAGAGACAGGTTAACATGTTGTCAACAGTACATAAGGGTGTGTTTTGAGGAAATGGGAAAAACAGACTATAGGAGCTGGGAACCCGTGTTAAAGCCAGATGCTGTCAATGATTATAACAACATGCGGCCTGTTGATAAATCGGACATGCCAATTGGTAAGGTTGATTGCCTACACTAAGTCCTGCAGATGGTACAAGAAGGCATTTTTACACCTTCTTGACATCGCCGTCCTAAACAGTTGCATACTGTTCAAGGAGCTCGTCAGGAAACCTCTCTCTCTACGAGTGAATGAGGAAAGATTGCACACGAACTCCTTGAAGAGTATTCAACTGCACAGGCGCCAGGTGCTAAGCAGGGGATACAGACAGCACCTACAGGGGACAGGATAAGCTGTGCAGACTACTTCCAGCAGCACAGGCTGGTAGAGGTTGGCCATACTACAGCAGGTCATCAGGCATACCGGGGGTGCCAGGTCTGTAACACGACCAAACACCATCCCCCAGCACAAAAAGAGACAGTCTACCTATGCGCAGAATGCAAGGTTCCCTATGCCCTAAATGTTTTTGCGAGTATCACTCCGAGTGTGATTACTGAGCAGGTGTGTGGGAAATGTTAGATAATGTAAGTGATTCCTAGTAAGTGCTATGATATAAGTTTTATAAAAAGTTCTACAAATGCAATTCAATAAGTGTTACTGTTTATTGGTTACTGGTGAAAAAATTATTGGAAATACCTTGAATTAGCCTACCTGTTACATGAAAGAAAACCACCTGTGAATGGGTCAGAAAGAAAATTACCTGGTTGGCTATATATATATATAAATGTATATGAGAGAGAAGGGTGTGAGCTGCGAGCATGGCAGTGAAATGGCAGTGAAATGTGAAGTACAAATAATGTAAGTTATGTATAACAAAATGTGAGATTTTCACGATGCCCCTGATTAGTACAAATCA
>JAGKTI010005658.1:0-16066 GCA_018397915.1 Birgus latro | reverse complement strand
TTTGCAGATGATGCAAAGATACAAAAGAGAATTACTAACACAGACTCTTGTAAAGAACTACAGGAAGAATTAAATAAACTTCATGAATGGAGTAATAAATAGCAAATGGAATTCAATGGGGACAAGTGACATGTAATCAAGTTTGGTGAAAGTAGGAAAAGACCAGATTGGGATTATAAGCTAGGAAGTAAAACTCTACACATATCAGAAAGAGAGAAGGACTTAGGTGTGATTATCAGCAACAGACTATCTCCGGCTGACCACATTAATAAGAAGGTACGGAACATGTATACACTGCTTTCAAATATGAGAATAATTTTCACATACATAAATGAAGACATGCTGAGGAAGATAATAACATCCTTCATCAGACCAACCCATCAGTAGTCTGGAATCCTCATGTCACGAAACACATAGATAAGATTGAAAAAGTTCAAATGGCTGCTACAAGATGGGTACCAAGGTTAAGGGATCTAAGCTGTGAAGAAAGACTGTCCTTCCAACAGGGTCCAAGCTTCACTTCCATATGTCAGAGGTGGTATCACAATACTGTCATGTAACAACTTCTTCACTTCCATGCTCACCTCCCTGTTTCTTATCACTGCTTTCAACGAACCAGCAACCTTCCTTCCCTGCTGTACCCTTTCGAGCACTACACCCTCCAGACTACCATCCTTACTCATCACACTGCCCAAGTACTTAAATTCACTCACATTCTCCATATCCTTCCCATCCAATCTCACTGTACATTCACTGGCTTCACTTCTCTCAAAGATCATCACTTTACTCTTCCCCACATTCACCTTTAGATTCCGTTTCTTACACACTCTCTCAAACTCATCTACCAAGCCTTGCAGCTCCCCTTCGTCTTCACTCAACAACACAGTATCATCTGCAAACAACCGTACAGGGAGTTTCCAAACACTGCCCTCTCTCACTAGTGCCGCTCCAACATCCACTACCCGACCTTGTATCTCTTTTATAACCCCATCCATATACAGATTGAACAACCATGGAGGCATGACACATCCTTGTTTCAATCCAACCTTCAAATGGAAAGATTCACTCAGTTTGCCATCCACACACACTGCAGCCTTAGCACCATCATACATACTCTTCACTGCCTTCAACAACTTCCCATCCACTCCATATATTCTTAATACCTTCCACAAACCTTGTCTATCCACCCTGTCATATGCTTTCTCCAGATCCATGAAGGCTGCATACAACTTCTTGCCCTTCTCTAGAAACTTTTCCACTAAGGATCTAAGAATGAATATCTGGTCTACACAACCTCTTCCCTTCCTAAAACCTCCTTGTTCTTCTCCAACTAATTCCTCAGTAATTTCCCTAACTCTGTCAATAAGTATCCTACCATATACTTTTCCTAGTACACTGAAGGCAAATGCCCCTATGATTACTACACACTGCTTTTTCCCCTTTTCCTTTGTACAGAGGAATAATTATACCTGGCTTCCAATCCTCCGGGACTCTACCCTCCTCCCAAGCCAATCTGCACACCTTCCACATCCATTCTATTACTCTCTCCCCCAGAGTAAGGTAAGAACACGAATACACACACACACACACACACACACACACACACACACCAACACACACACACACAGCCACACACACACACACACACACACACACACACACACTGGAAAAAAAAATTCTTGGCTTCAACCATAGATATAACAATTCTCATGACTGCTCAGCAAGTCCGGATGGGACTTCTACATCGTTCTAGCAATTCATCACATAGTGAGGCCTGAATGTAACTCACTATACAAGCATTCACTTAAAAGCAGATTTCCAGGAATGTAACTACTGTACTCAAAACATCAGGATCCCTGGTATTATCACTGGAGGTTTTGCATTATGGTCATAGATTGGCAGATGCATTCCACACCAAGTAAAAAAACATCTGTATTTTTTAACTACATTTTACTGTTACATAACACTTCTGACACCCCCACCCCTCACTAACACATTGTAACACCTGGCTTGAGGTATTCCATACCAAGTAAAAAGATCTGCAGCACATCAATTTTATGCATTTACCTTTATATTTTACTGTTACATAACACTTCTTCTGACTCTCACTCCCCAAAACACAATGTAACACCTAGCTTGATACTCCCACCCCTCTTTGAATTAAGTAATTTTTGGATGATCCCTTTTTATCATAACCTGGCCTAAAACTGCCACCTCTCCATCTTGAATGCTGAGCTGAAGTAACAGATTAGCATTAGGATACAATGCTAGTCATGAAAAGGTGCTACAGAAAGGATATAGAAAAATGTACCATTCTACTTCTGCTGCTTAGCTGTGAAATATGCTGGAAAAGCTTAAAACCTGGGCCAAGTTATGGTGAAAGAACTCTCATATCTGACCTCGATCATTTGGCAGAGTTGAGAATCTAATTCACAGTACATGGTTTACGTGTGCAGGTCATGATTCTGTGTAACATACAGCCCACTGGCAAAAAAGGAATGCAATGTACAGTAGTGAAGAAACTTACCAGTGAGTGAGGTACTGATATTACCTTTCTCATGAGGTGCGCAAGGGTGGTGTTGGCATGAGTTGAGCGCCACCGTTGTTGTTGTTTCAGGACTTGGGCCAGCTGTATATCTGGCCGGTGAGTTAAAATCTGCACCAGCTGTGCAGAGCAGAACCTCTCCAGCACTTCCCTGCCAACATTCAGGTTCTCCATCAGCAGCATATAAATATTAAGTACCTCATGGCCTTCTTCTGCCACAGTTTCATCTTCAATTTTCTGCTCTCCCATTTTTATTACTGACAATTTCTTCTCAGTACTGCTTTTCTTTAATCTTTCTACTGCTTCCCTTTGTACCAACTCACAACTGTCAGAATCTCTTTTCTTCTTGCTTCTTTTCTGGCCATCACTTATATTCCGTGAATCCTTATACTCATCTCTAATGATCGTGTCATTTTCAAGGATAAAGTCAAGTACTTTCTCAGTCAGTAAGCGCAGTGCACTGCTTGAAAATTTTCGAAGCACCTCATCATGGTCTGTGATGTGTTCATTGGTGATGTGTGCTGGGTCCTCAGAGACATCATAAGCCATGCAAACTAGTGCAGCCAGGATGTCACTTACAGCAGAGGGGGCATTTTGGTGTCTTCTGGAGAATAAAATTAGCTCCGCCAACTCTGACACCAAGGAGGTACAGTTTGACTCACTGCTCTCATGAAGCCTGCAGTAATAGAAACAGAAGCTGTATAAGAGACAAGAAGAATGTTATTACACTACTGTAAAAACTACAATGCACAGAGTGACTGTTTGGTCAAGAATGCAAGACTATCAATCAATGTGAAAGATACAGCTTGATGGGATAAGAAAGTTGAAAGAGCTGTGAAAGAAAAGAAAAGAAATGTGAAAATGTAAAAATTGGGGTTAAAAAAGTGTAAAAATCCAATGAATGAGTGTGCAAACATACTAACGGAAGGAAGTAAAGAACAGATGGGGGGGGAAGGCTCAGAGTGATGACAGCAAAGTTGTAGTAAACATGATTGGCTTTGGTGGTGTACAGATGGAATGTGGTGCCTAAAAATGTTATACTGGCAGAAGCAATGATTGCTGTGATGCAGCTGAAGAATGGAAAGGCAACATGTTGAAGAGGTGTATGCAGAGATGATTTAATGTAATTTCTGCCTATGGGTAACTACACTGAGTGATGAGCCAAATGGTTTCCTGTACACCAGGAAACCATTTACCACGCTGGGTGGTAACCATATAACCAAATTATGGCGCCTGGTGGTTTAGTGGTACACTCCAATCGGATTGAGCTGGTGCAGGTTTATATCCATGGGACGTGGTTGGGGTTTATTGCTCACATAATGCCACTCAGGGATAAGTGAGGCAGGTCACTGTCATCTTAAATGTCATGACCAACTTGCCAAACCCCGCGCTCCCTTGCCAAACCCCGCGCTCCTATGTTCCTCATGGGGCGATATAGGACTGGATGATGGATGGATGACTGGAAAGAGTGGAATGAAGTACAGGTATTTACCGGAAAAATGTAAGAAAGCTTGGATGACTGGCACTGTTTCTGTGAAATGGAAGAAGGCTGCAACTAAACCTTTATACAAAGGTAATGGTGATTGAAATGGGTGCAAAATCACGTTTTAAGTCTGCTTAGTGATTAGGGAAAGGTGTATGAATGAATAATTACAGTGATGGTAAGAAATGTATAAGAATGCTTGGTGACTCATGAGCAAGGTGGTTTTAGGATTGGTAGAGGAAAAGTGGATCAAATATTTGCAGTAACGAAAATATCGCAGTAGATAAAGCATGTAGGGACTACAAAATATTTATGACATTTATTGTTCTGGAGAAAACATACTGTATGACGATCAGACATGAATTGTGAGAAGGCAACATGTGTTGAAGAGGTGTATGCAGAGATGATTTAAAGAGTGGAATGAAATGTATTTAATAGAAAAATGTAAGAAAGCTTGGATGATTGGCACTGAATTAGTGGAGTGGAAGACGGCTGTAATTATACCTTTACACAAAGGTAAAGGTGATAGATGTGAGTGCAAAATCATGTAATAAGTTTGCTTAGTGCTAAAGTAAAGGTGTATGGACAAATAATAGGACCATTCATGCAGAATGGAAAACCTGCCAGATACCACCAGAAACTGTCTTGTATTCATTTCAGCGGGCTAAGGGGGTCTTAGTTAAACTTGTTAGTGTTATTTTTCTGATCGATAATTACGATACTGGTTAAGCAAATACCTTTAAAAAATGTACATCACTCTTACTTCTGCTATTTTACCCAAAATATCGCCGAAAAAAAATAGTGTATTTACTCGGTATATCTTAAATGTCAAAACCAACTTGCCTAGCCTCGGGCTCCTACGCTCCTCTGTGGGGCGACATAGGATTGGATAATGAATGAATGAATTAATGAATGATATTCTTCCCGCTAGGCTTCCATACGGCCTAACATGTTAAGAATCCAATAAATAATAAACTATGGATAGACCATATGTGCCATTTTTTGTACAGGTCAGACTATATACAAATGTCAATATTCACACAGCTTTTTTTACTTCTTAGAGTCCAAAAACCGTCTTATTGGCAGATACTGTACTGCCGTAACCTTCTTGGGGAAGAATATATAGATACAGAGATATCCCGATTATCCGGGCTATATGGTGCGAAGGGGTGACTGGATAGTCTGAAATCACGATTAATCCGGCGGAAACAAAAAACAAGTACTACTTAGACTGATTTATTTACCGGAAAATGTACACTTAACGTAGCAGAAAGACCTTACCAAATCTTTGCATATGCATCCTGCTTGTTTCTGTATTTTTCTAGTTTCAGTTTGGTAAATTTCTTTATCTTGCTGAAAAATTTCCTCTGTTATTATCGTCATGTTCCTGAAGCTGTACAGTCGCGTTCGTGAGTCCTGATACGCATGTAGTTGTCTTGTCTGATGTTGTGTCCACCGTTTGTAGGATGTTGAACTATTTCACTTGCTAACCGACCAAATTATGTTCAGTGTATCAAGCAGTAAGCACAAACGTTCCATATTCCAAAAGCAGTGAGCACTGCAATAGACAACAAAAACACCTGTGTATTGGGACTCATGAACGCGACTGTACCCACAATTGTTTCCAGCACAATGGAAGAAACTCAACATATTCAAGTGTGGACTTTGTTTCCCAACTTCCAAACTGGAGACTAAGTTAGGTTAATTATTAGGTGCAGTTAAGCTAAGTTAGGCCAAGTTTGGTTAAACAATTAGATCAGAACAGTACCTTCCGCCATTACGTTAACTAACAACAAGAGTTGCACACCAGCAGAATAGCTAAAAACAACGGGGAAACAGATTTAACAAGAAATGTTTATTTGCCAACCCAGAAACAATCAGAAAAACATAACAGAATATCAGGATGACAGAAACAATCAGAAAAACAAAACAGAATATCAGGATGAACTGATTTGGTAAGGTGCTTTTACTGCTTACAGTAAAGCATATGTTTAGCCCCTTCAATGGCCGTGAGTTCAGAAATTTGTGTGCTCCCGTGGCAGGCCTTGGAACCATTTTTTCTGTTCCAAAATCAGTTTCATTTTCTTACAGATGTGGTAAGACTCGTCTGGTGCACTTTTAATTTTTTTTTTTTGTCCCTAAACCCATCTTCTAGTATGCTATGAATCGTGAAAGAATAAAATTAGGGCGCATGTTACATTAGCATTAAAACATACTGACGAAAACATCTGGGATGAACTGACCGCCTGGCTGTTTGGGATGGTACGCAGGTTTGTATAACCATACCAGTGACTTTCGTTCCCTTCCCATAATTGTTCGCAGATTTTATAGCTCCCTAACTCAACGTCATTGACACCGGTGCAGTAATGCATTGTTCAAGGATGGCAGCTATGAAGGGGTTAATGAAATACATAATTATTTGTATCAATACCGTCTCAAACGTACACATAACAACAAACGAAGAATGAGCAGTAAATGTACACTTAGCTGCAAAGAGCAGAAATAACTGTTTGCTCTGTCGGTCCGAAATGTGTTGGGAACCGCGACATTGAACAAAAAATGTGGGACACTAACTTATGAGAAGACGTGAGACAAAAGTTTTTTTTTTCTTCTAACTAGTAAACATTTTTGCTCCATTTCGTTCCCTAAAATTGTGAAACCTATAAATTTTCATGTAAGCATACAGCCTAATGACCTTGCCAAGTCAATTTATATTCCTCTAGTTTGTTTTCTGTATTTTTCGGCCTATTTTGAGGGTGGTAAATTACCTTTCTCTTGCAGCAAGATTTCCTCTCTTATTATCATAATGTTCCTTAAGCCTTACCTACTATTGTTTTCGGCAAAATGGAAGAAACTTACTCAAAATTAAGGGGCATGTTACATTAGCATTTAAACATATCGGCGAAGACATCTGAGAGGAATTGACCGCCTGGCTGCTTGCGACAGTAGAGTAGGGCCGTGTAAACATATCAGTGACCTCTGATCCCTTCCCATAATTGCTCGCAGTTTTTTTTATAGCTTTTAACTCATCGTCATTGACACCGGTACAGTAAAGCATCGTTCGAGGCCGACAACTATGAAGGGGTTAATGTAATACATTATTGTTTGCATCAATACTCTCTCTTTCACACACACACTTAAGAACGAACAAAAGAATAAACATAATGTACACTTAACTGAAAGAGACAGAAATAACTGTATGCTCTGCCAGTCTGAAATGGGAAGCGGAATATCTAACGAAGAATGTGAAACTGAATGCTAACTTAAGAGAACACGTGAGATGGTAGAGTAATTTTTTTCTGATTAGCAAACATTCCTGTTCCATTTCATCCCCTAAAATTGTGAAACCCATAAATTTTCGTCTAAGCATACAGCCTAAAGACTTTACCAGTTCAATTCATATTCCTCTACTTTGTTTTCTGTATTCTTCTACTTTGAATTTGTTAATAATTACCTTCTCTTGCTGAAAGATTTCCTCCTTTATCATCATCACGTTCTTTAGGCGAAAGATTTCTTCCTTTATCATCATCACGTTCTTTAGGCCGTAACTACGACTGTTTCTGGCACAGTGGAAGAAACTTATTCAGCGTAATAAGAAGTGGATTTCAATTAGAAGTGGATTTCGTTTCCCAAATCTCCAACTGGAGCCCAGGTTAGGATAGGTTAAATTATTAGGTAGTTAAGCAATGTTAGGCTAGGTTAGGTTATCAATCGCCTAACAAAACTCCACCTTGCCATCCATGTGATCGAGTTGTGAGCACAAGGTGTGGGTGGGGGGGCAGACTCACGCTTGTTTACCCATGCCTCGCTCGCTAGCAACCGGAGCTATCGTACGAATAATTCTATGTATTACTGTACCACTGAACCATTCAGTCACGGCCCGGATATACCGAAGGCTGGATAATCCGAGCCTGGATAATCGAGCTTTCACTGTATACTATTTTTTTGGGCGATATTTTGAGTGAGAGAGAATAAGTAAAAGTGATGTACATTTTTAAAAGCTATTTGCTTAACCAATATTGTAATTATCGATCAGAAAAATAACACTGAAGTTTAAGTAAGACCCCCCTAGCCCGCTGAAACGAATAAGAGACATAGTTTCTGGTGGTGTCTAGCAGATTTTCCATTCCATGCAAAAGCTCCTATTATAGTGATGGTATGAAATATATCAGAATGCTTGGTGAGTAATGACAAAGGTGGTTTTAGGATTGGTAGGGGATGAATGGATCAAATATTTGCAATAACAAAAATATTGTAATAGAAAACGCATATAAGGACTGTAAAATATTTATGACAATTATTGTTCTGGAGAGAGCATACTGTACTTCATGATGAACAGAGATGAATTATGGAAAATTTTATATACAGTGAACCCCCAAATATTTTCAGCATGCACAGATTCACAGTGCATAGTGGCTATAAGCTCAGACAGAATATCATGTACAGTGGGGCCCCTTGGATAGCGACCTTATTAGTCCACCAAAATGTCCGCTATCCATGAAATCGCTACCCGAGGGGCAAACTTCTTACCTAAAAAAAATTAATACAGTCCTGGACTCATTCAGCTATACCCCTAATTTCCTCCATTACCCATCAGTATCATGTCATATTTCTTCAGTACTGTAATAAGATAAACGTATACTACACATTCAAAAAATTATCTTTTTCTTTTCCTCCATGCAGTATTGTTTCTTTGGCTTGCCACCCATGTATTGTCTGGCCTTTTTGGTCACTTTTACATTACCAGCACTTCCTGTTTTTTCCCTGGGCCACCTTGGACCAGCCCCCGAAGTTGAAGCCATGATATTAGACCACTCAGTAGCCAGACAATAAATAGAAGGTCACAAAAAACTTTAACAATGGCGAGACTGTGACAAGGTGAATGAATGCACGGCGCGTGGATAAACAAACAATCTTCTTCTTCTTCTTCTGGGGGTAACTGCAGGGAGGTTCACCTTCCACCCATCAGTATCACCTAGATACCAGCATTCCTCCAAGAGAAAAGTAAAGGTAAAGGAAAAATTTAAAACTGTAAAATTTGGTAGAAGAGAGATAGTTGGAGATTAGTTATAAGAAAAGCTTAAGATACGTACTTTCACTCCACACGGGTCAATGAACTCAATGACGATAGACTTGCACTCACTATCAGAGTTACCAGCTTGCTATGTGTTAAATGCCTAGCGGATTTACGCTAACCGTGCAGAATTAATCGCTATGAGATAGTTTCATTCCTGTCGCTATCCATGGATTTGCTACTCAAAAAAACGCTATCTGAGGGGCTCCACTGTACACAGAAAGTGGACGCTAAATGCACAGGTCTATACGGGTTAAACCCCTCGTGCATTCCATTCAAAGGTTTTGCAGACATGCTGAATTTCCTGGCATATACAAAGCACCTTACTTTTGACAGGCTTGTCTAAAAAAAATTACTTAATTAATTAATGCAGTACTTCCTTGACCTAACAGTACCTTACTATACCAAGCTGAAGTGAGTGGTAGGTAAATGATGGTGAACTTTATAAGCCTACCACACGAATTAATTTTTATGTCATTTTCAAGAGCTTTAATACTGTACTTTGAACTGGGAAACTTCTGCAACTAGAGAACAATCTTCATATGTTATTTACTGTAAAACATAATGAAAAATCATCTTCGCCACCGAATGTGTACACAAACACAAGCACAGCTGGTAGCATAGTATTCATGTGATCTGGGCACTCCATATCTGGACGTGAGGAATTGGCTCTATTATTTCCATATCCGGTCTTTGTCCGTATCTGAGCATAAAATTTCCGACAAAGTCAGTGGGGCGGCCTACAAATGTAAAAAATTGGTTGGGTGACTGGCCTGACTCTCTGGCCATGCATGGGTAATAGACTGCAACCCACCAGCCAAGCAAAAATGACAGTCCGCCTCTTCACTGAACGGTCAAAGTCCCCCAGCAGACTGGATCACTCCCAAGCTACCAGATGCGTGCAAGTAATACAGGCCCTAAACCATAAGCTGAGCAAAAATGGCTGTCCGCCTCTTCACCAAATAGCCAAAGTCCCCCAGCTGCCCAGATCACTGGAAACGTACCGGCCGTGAGCAAGTAATACACACCCTAACCCACCAGCAGAGCAAAAATGCCCGTCTGCCTCCTCACTGAACAGTCAAAAGTCCCCCAGCTCCCCTAGCTTTCCTCTCCCCCCCCGTCCCTCCTCCATCCCCCCCACACTCAGCGCTGCCAGACAAGTTTCCCTCCCCATCGCCCCGTCCTCCCCTACCCCTGCTTAGTGCGCTGCTTGCCTGGCCTCCCACTACTTACCTCCCTGAATTGCCATGAGCAATTTTTGTTTTAGTTTTTGGCAATATAAATGAATACTATCGATCATATCGAAATTCCGAAAACACAATGAGAAAGCTTGTAAAACCCTGCACCTAGCCATACCTGTACATTTAGCTCTTGCACGGTGCAGACAAAAGTTTGTGCTAGGATGTTAGAAATTTACTTGAAGCTACTTTTACTCTTGAACAAACTTATTCTCACTGCTTTTCTGTACTTTTACTCATCAGTTTTGTGTGTTTTTATCAGCTTATCTTATAGTATAAACACCTGGAAAGATGACTGTATACAATTTATACCAATACAGATATACCTCAATGTATGATACCCCTAGATGCAATACCCCGGCTTAAAGATGGGGGATGAAATACCACCATACCCCTCCTAACAATGGCCAAACCCCGGTATAACAATTTTTTTTTTTAATATTAATTTTGATGATATTTTAGACTAAAATTGTGTGTTTAGGTTGATTTACAAATTGTTTTTAGACTCAGATTAATGTGTTTTAGCCACAAGTGGGGTGAGCATTGTCATTTTGGGGTACAGTTTACTAAGCTTGATTTTTTCCAGACATATTTGGCAATTTTCAGATTTTATTTGTTGGTTTTAGTAAGTTATATACAGGTGTTAGGCTTGGGTTTGCCTCCTTTACAGCTGTTAGGCCATTTAGATTGGCTTTAAACTTGTTTTTGGGCTCACTGGGGTGGGTTTTGGACATGGCTGGGGGGGGGGGAACCCAAGGCTGAAAATGCATCTCATTACTTTACATGTTAATACTACTCCAATATACGATACCCCACTTAACGATGGGTTTTTACCTAACCAATTACATCATTAAACTGGAGTATTACTGTATAACCAATTTCTGGGGGCTAAGTTGGCCGTGGAAATGTTTTTCTTTTAGCACGAGGAAGCAGCCATAGCTGGCTTCTCGGCTGTGTTGGTGTCCCAGAAACTTACTGAAAACTTAGCTCGTGAGAGGGTTAAATTTCTTTTTGTAACCGTTCTCTTCATTTTTTTTTCCCCTTAGTGTCTGGCATTATACTAGATATTCCCATGTGTGTTTTGATGTCTACACAACTGAAAGACCAAAGAAGACTGTCACAATTAGGTGGGGTACTGTGCATATAGGTAGGGTATTTGTGGATTTTTATTGTTTATGCATTGTTTTCTTAGTGTCTAGTATTATAATGGATATTCCCATGTGTGTTTTGATGTCTAAATACAGCTGAAAGACCAGAGATCACTGTCACAATTAGAAGGGGTACTGTACATATAGCTTGGGTACAGGTAAGGTACAGGTACAGTAGAGGATACTGCTCTGTATCCAGATTTCGTCCATATCCGGACATGCCTTTGGCTCTATTACATCAAATAAATGAGGGATTACTGTTCTGTAACCTAAGGGGCAAGGGACAATTGTATAAACTGAAATGATAAATTAATGCTGAATATATATATTTTAAGCTGCCACAGCAACATATAGTTTATTTAAATATCACAAATGAATTCACTAAGGATCCCCCCCCCCATACACTCCCACCATCGGCATGGTGCCGACAGTACAAAACATCTCGATTAATCCCACCGACATGATGGTGCCAACTGCTAAATTCGAGTGCTGTAGCACGTCTCATACTGCTTCAATTTAGTTATTTTTTTTGCTAAGGAGTAGCATAACGTATTGGCAACACTGTGCACAAGCACTTGTAGCAATGAGTTTGGTTCTGAAGGGTGGGTAATATCAGTGTGCCACTGTCCTTCATAGCATCAGAATGTTGCAAAAATCACGCCATTTTTCTGCCTCATTGAGCTGGAGAAGGCTGTTGAAATATTCACATGGACCCTTCTGTCCCTTCATTTAGTGATTTTTCAAAAGAGGAAGACCTGGATGATTTTTCTGGGGAGGAATATGAGCCAATGCAGGAGGATATTGAGAGTGGGGAATCCCCCATTCTCCTCCCCCCCCCCCTCTCTCTCATCTCGCCCCGCTGGGTGGGAAAACATCGCTCATGGCTTGGGAAACTGGGCTAAAAACACGACGGACAGCCATCCTGCTCTTATTTCTCCTATAAGGATTTATTTATTTTTTTGAATGTCTTTAGATTGTTTTATGCAATAAAATTTTTTCCCGTTTTTGGGCCGGGATTGAGTGGGTATAAAATTGAAAAAATGCCTGGGATGGTACGGGTTAATGCATGGAAGAAAGAGACAAAGACCAGAAGCCTGCAAACTGTTCCTTCCAAGAAAAAAAAAAATAACTATACAGAACTGGGCAAAATGTGAGTACATTTAAGTACTTGGGCAATGTGATGAGTAAAGACGGAAATTTAAAGGATGAAGAGCTTGAAAGGGTGCAACAGGGAAGTAAGGTTACTGGTTTTCTGAAACCAGTGAGAAGCAGAAGAAAAAGAAGAAAAAGAAAAAGAAAAAGAAAAAGAAGAAGAAGAAGAAGGCTGCATGATGGTACAGGTATTGCAATAGTAAATCTACCAGAAGACCCATCAACATGTCGTAAAAATACCTCTGCTAATACCAGTACACCAGTCCTGCATGAGACAGCCCTAGCATGTATTCAACAGGGACTGTGCGTGTTAGTGTCAAAATGTGACATGTGGAGGTGTGTAGGAGGACAAGTGGGCCTTGGGATAGGCCCTGAAGCCTTTGCTCTGAGTTGGACATGTAAAAAAAAAAAAAAAAAAAGGGAGAAGAACACAAGTCAAGAGCGTGGGCAGCGGAAATGAGTTATCTGAGCATGTGGAGTTAGATGGAGAGACAGACTAACAAAGGAAGAAGCGACAGAGCACTGTGGTGTGGATAAGTGTTTGATGGAAAGCGTTTGGATAAATACACTGAGGTGGTTTGACCATGTGGAGAGGATGGAGAGTATGACAATAACAAGGAAGGTGTATCTGAGTAAGGTGGAAGGAGGGAGAGGAAGGGTAAGACCGAGAATAAGATGGAGTGGAGAGGTATATGAGAGAGGGGGGGGGTGAGATGGGGGGAGGGCCCTATGATGGCAGGGGACAGGGGGACATGGAGGGAAGTTGTCTGTGGCCACCCCTGATGGAATTAAGACATCTGGCTATAGACAGACAGACAGATACACTTCACTGACTGACAGGTGGTACAAAGAGCTCAGTTGTGAACGTATATACCTGTGAGATAAAGTCACGATTCAAGATGCTTGAGTGGTGAGTGAATAACAGTGACCCATTCACTTGGGCAGACTTTGGTTAGTTCCACTTTTTTTTTTTTTAATACTCTACTTCACTCCATCCTTGGCAAACACATGGATGATTCAAAAGATAAGTACTATTTTTTCTTCATTTACAACTCTGTTACTATGATGAACTGCCTGCCCTTTACTGTCATCTGCACACCACCACCAACCTCCCAAATAAACATAACTACAGTCAGTTACAGCCTTTGTTATTCAGTATCTTAAGTATTATTTACAGGTTTCAATTCATACTGAAGTTTTGTAAGGGAGGTTCATTAACGCTGATGTGGAAGCAAAGGATGCAGTATGAAAGATCCACAGACCTCTGCCAGAGCCACGGCCAGCAGAATTGCCATCACATATTTATTGCTTGAAAACTCTTTAATGTTACTGGCTTGGGTTTACTTTACTTTCAAACAACAGGTTATGCCTTTGGGAAGCATGTCTGCAGTCCAGTTCTGGTCATAAAGGGTTTCTAGTATGCAAGCTGGGGTCAGGTACTAGATCTGCTTACTAACAGAGAACAGGAGCCTTGGTGCATGGTTTTGAGGATATTTCTAAGTGTTATGCTTTGAAAGTAAACAATGTAGGAAAGTGCAAAGTGATGGCTGGTGAGAAAGTGACTCCCAATATGAAGTGATGAATCGAGACTTGAATTGGAAGTCCTTAAGGAATTGCCTTATTTCAAATGTGTTTAGAATCTTATGGAGAAATAAAAAACTGTATCACTGGGACTAACATGCTAATTCAAAAGAACAGCTACCTAAGGATGCTTACTTTGATTAAGCAGAGTAGTCTCAAAGACAGTTTTTAATTTCACCAGTCTGTTTCGTAACTAATATAAACTAAAGGCACTTGGTCTAACTTAACTGCCTTTCCAACCAAATACTGAACTTAGAAAATTATATCATTTCTTACAGGGGTCAGTTCTGGCACCAACCCTGTTCCTGGTTCATATTAATGATCTCTTATCTGTCACCCACAATCCCACACATTCAAATGCAGACGACTCAACACCTCACCGTTCATTCACACTCAGACACCCATTTACAAAGTTTGATATCTCTAATTCTCAACTCAGCATAGCCATCTCTATAAATCAAGACTTATCTATGATCAATGATGGGGACAAAACAACCTTGTCTCATTTAATGCTAGTAAAAGCAAATATATACAATTTACTAACAGACAGATACTGCCTGATTCATATATTACCTTCAATGCTACTAATATTCCCCTCTCCAAAAGTACTGAAATTCTCGGAGTCTCATTTAACAGTGCCCTCTGCTGGACCTCTCATGTCAGATCAATTGCTAAAACCGCCTCAAAGAAACTTGGATTATTATACAGAGTCCGTAACTTCTTCACAGACGACCAGATAGCTATAATTTACAAAAGTCATGTGTGCTTTCAGCTTGAATATTGCTCACCCTTGTGGAATGGATGTGGAGACGTTGCATTAAAACAACTAGACAAAATTCAGAAGAAAGCTGTTGGAATTATTAATAACCCAGCTATTACAAATAATTTACCCCCCCCCCACGAGTAAGAAGGAATGTTGCCTCCCTTGCATTATTTTACAGATATTTTTATGGCAAATGCTCAGACGAAGTTGCATCCATTGTGCCACCTCTCCATGCCTTCCCTCATGTTACACGGGCATCTGGCAGCACTCATGACTAGAATGTCACACTGCCATATTGCAGAACTTCCACCTATCAGAATTCTTTTATTCCCCGAACTGCATCTCTCTGGAACTCGCTTTCTCAGAGTTGTTTCCCTCCAAACTTCAATCTACAGCTGTTCAGGTCCAACTGTTACAGATATTTCATGAATGAAGGACACCAGTATCCTGGTGTATAGATTTTTTCCCAATTCATTTGTTTTTCCTTCCTCTGTTCTGTTATTTCAAAAATAAATAAATAAATAAATTATACCATGGCGACCATCATCCACTCACTTGATGTAGTGCTGCATACTTCTTCCTTAGCCTCTATCATTCTTTTTGTGTGCCTGCCCTCCTCTCTTCCTATTTCTCCCATCTTTCCTGTCACTTCTAGATGCCTTTCTTTCCTTTACAGGTGGCTTTACATTGAGTGACAAGCCAAATGGTTTCCTGTAAGCCAAGAAACCATTTACAACGCTGGGTGGTAACCATATAACCAAACCATACGTGCTCCCTACGTGTCAACAAGTGGGTTGGTGGAGGGTTAGTGCCCCTCCCCGTAAAATAAATAACTCAAAGTCAAATGGCCACCCCTTACGGGATTATGCCGTCTGGCAATAGATAGATAGATAGAAACATTGACCCGTGAAAAATACCCTTAATTTCACTTGTCATTAAGAAATCAGTGGGATGGAAGTAGTGGAACCAATGAACAATGTCAAAATGGGGAAAGCCCCAGGAACTAATGGAATGTGTGGTGAAATGCTGAAGCATGAGAGAGAGAGAGAGAGAGAGAGAGAGAGAGAGAGAGAGAGAGAGAG
>JAGKTI010005657.1:0-43943 GCA_018397915.1 Birgus latro | reverse complement strand
CGGCCTTAAATGGACTTGTGACTACTTGATGTGTTGTTATGTCGGGTCCCCCACTTGTACCTATCCAGCGCTACCTAATGAAACTTAATTAAGATAAAGAGTAGAGCAAGCAAGTGGGGCACGACACTATTGTGCATGTCCTTTTGAGATTAACTGGATTATATACTTCCTATTTGTCGATTGTTTTACTTTTCTTCTTCTATACCTAAGCCTTGACTTTAAGGAAAAAAAAGTAGTGCATCTTGTGAACCAGTTACGGCTGATAGCATCCGTTTTGGCGTCGTTCAATACTTTTTAATCATATGATGGCTATATAAGCGTATTTCTCTGCGAGAACGCTAAATAGGCAACTTCCATAATTATACTAGGAAATTATTTGGAAACACCCCATATTATGTACATAATTGAGTGGACACTTCTGAGAGTGAAAACGTTATGTTTAGGAAACATAGCAAGAAGAAAACCGACACGGAAATTGAGCTGGCACCATAGGTGTTAAAGATCAAAAAACCATGAATTTTTGTCAGGATCCCCGACCCAAGCTGAAAACTTCGAATATTTTTTTATTTTTTATTTCTTTCTGCAGCAGAAGCCCTTTAAAATTAGGTCAAGACTCGTGACGTAATAAAAAAAAATCACACTATGAAGGTTTGTGCACCATAGGCCACATTTTCTTATGTAAAATCTGTCTTAACTGTTATACCTTGTGAGACGGAATACTGGTGAGCTTTTGATTATCATCTAATTTTTTATACAGGAAGGTATAATTATCATTGCAATACCGAGATATATAATAACCATTTATAACTTTGCTCCCCATCTCGTACAAATATGCAGGAGTGCAAGACAGCTACAAAAAATGAAGGTTGATGGAACACTTTATGAACGGTATTAATGTCGTCTAAATATTGTTTGCGTTTTTACGTTAGGAATAGGATCATTAGTGATTTTTGTTCGATTGTTGTGGTAACTTCAAATAATAAAAGTGGTCAAGAGCTAAAGTCAAAACATCCGCTTATGAGTAATTCTTAACTGACTTGCTCTAAAAAAAAACGCATAATTGAGAGCCAAAACACCAAACATACAACTTTCACACCTGTTCTCTAAATTAGTTGGGAAATACTTCCCAATCTACCTAAAATTTAGAGAACATTTTTGAGGTACATGATATTCGACCTCGGAAAAAAAAAAAAAAATCAGTAGCAAGGGACAATGAGTAATACGTCGGATGAAATCTTTTCACGGGTAAAGAAGGCTGGCATTTCATGGTTTTAAGCCCATTGTGTTTCGTTTGATTAGAGACGTGAAAACAACGAGAATTTTAGAGATAAAACTGACCTTATTTCTATATGTATAACTAGGGCTCTAACGCAGCATCTTGAGCTTCTTGATCAACTTTTAAAATATAGAATTATTCATTATATGACGGTTCCTGTGATATCATTATCTACATTTTCCAAGGAAAAATCACTCCGATAGGCAATAAATCAATTAAAAAAAATTGTTTATGTATTGATGAATATATATTACAAGAAAAAAAAGTAAATACATAGTCGTACTGAGATCTACGTTTCATAAACATTACTTGGCTCCTCGTATAGGCAGTTTAATTGTTCGTGATTGGTCTAGAAAATTCAGATTGCATTAGCGTCGACGTGAACAATTGTTCATGTCGTTTTGAGATTAACTGGATTATTTACTTCCTATTTAACGATACTTTTTTTTTTCTTCTTCACCTTAAACGTGACTTCAAGTACAAAAAGTAGTGCAAATTATGAACTAGTAACGTTTGATAGCATCCGTTTTTGACGTCGTTCAATACTCTTTAATGATAGCTGTATAAGCGTATTTCTCGGCGAAAACACTAAATATGTAACTTCCACAATTATAGTCGGAACTGATTTGGAAACACCCCATATTATCTGCAGATCTGAGTGGACACTTCTGAGGGTGAGAACGTTACTTTCATTAAACATAGGAAAAAGTAGACTAACACGGAAAGAGAGCTGGCACCTTAGGTGATAAGAACAAAAAGCTTGAATTTTTGTGAGGATCCCCAATACAAGCTGAAAGTTTCGAATATTTTTTTTTTTTAATCTGCAGCAGAAGCACTTTAAAATTGTCAAGCCCCGTGACGGTAAAAAAAAAAAAAAAATCACATTATGAAGGTTAGTGATACACCATAGGCCACATTTCCTAAGGTAAAATCTCTGAAAACTGTGATACCTCGTGAAACGGAATACTGGTGAGCTTTTGATTTTCACCTAAATATTTATACAAGAAGGTATAATTACCATCACAATACCGAGATATATAATTGCCATTTATAACTTTCCTCCCCATCTCATACAAATATACAGCAGTGCATGACAGCTACAAAAAATGAAGTTTGAAGGAACACTTAATGATCGGCATTAATGTCGTCTAAAAATTATTTGGATTTTTTCGTTAGGAATAGGGTCATTAGTGATTTTTTTCGATTGTGGCGGTAACTTCAAATAATAAAAGTGGCCAAGAGTTAAGGTCAAAAAATCCGCTTATGAGTAATTCATAACTGAGTTACTCTAAAAACGCATAATTGAGAGCCAAAACACTAAATATGCAACTTTCACAAAATGTTCTCTAAATTAGCTGGGAAATACTTCAACATCTACCTAAAATTTAGTAAACATTTTTGATGGAGATGAAATTCAGTATCGGAAAAAAAAAAATCAGTAACAAGGAAAAATGAGGTAATGCGTTGGATGAAATCGATTGACGGGTAAAGAAGGCTGGCATTTCATGGTTTTAAGCCAATAGTGTTTCGTTTGATTAGAGACGTGACAACAACGGAAAATTAAGAGCTAAATCTGAAATAATTTTTATATATATAACTTGGGCAATAAAGCGGCATCTTGAGATTCATGATCAACTTTTAAAATATAGAATTATTCATTATTTGACGGTTCCTGTGATATAATTATCTACATTTTCCAAGGCAAAATCACTCCGAAAGGCAATAAATCAATTTAAAAAAAAATGTATTGATTGATATATATTATAAGAAAAAAGTAAATACATAGTCGTACTCAGATCTACGATTTATAAACATTAGTTGGTTCCTCGTATAGGCAGTTTTATTGTTTGGTGATGGTCTAGAAAATTCAGTTTCCATGAGCGTCGAATTTAACTATTGTGCCTGTCGTGAGATTAACTGGATTATTTAATTCCTATTTGTCGTTTATTTATTCTTTTTTCTTCACCTTATCCGTGACTTCAAGGACTAAAAGTAGTGCAAATTGTGAACTAGTTACTGCTGATAGCATCCGTATTTGACGTCGTTCAATACTCTCTAATGATGGCTGTATAAGTGTATTTCTCGGCGAGAACAATAAATATGCAAGTTCCACAATTATTCTCGGAATTTGATTGGGAAACACCCCATATTATCGGCAGAACTGAGTGGACACTTCTGAGGGCGAAAACGTTTCGTTCATTAAACATAGCAAGAAATAGACTGACACGGAAAGAGAGCTGGCACCTTATGTGTTAAAGAACAAAAAGCTTGATTTTTTGTGAGGATCCCCGATACAAGCTAAAAGTTTCGAATATTTTTTTTTTATGTGCAGCAGAAGCACTTTAAAACTGTCAAGCCCCGTTAAGGTAAAAAAAAAAAAAATCACATTATGAAGGTTAGTGATACACCAAAAGCCTCATTTCTTAAGGTAAAATCTCAAACCTGTGATACCTCGTGAGACGGAATACTGGTGAGTTTCTGATTTTCACCTAAATATTTATACAAGAAAGTATAATTACCATCGCAATACCGAGATATATAATTACCATTTATAACTTTGCTCCCCATCTCACACAAATATACACTAGTGCACGACAGCTACAAAAAAAGAAGTTTTGAGGAACACTTAATGATCGGCATTAATGTCGTCTAAACATTATTTGGATTTTTACGTAAGGAATAGGGTCATTAGTGATTTTTTTCGATTGTAGTGGTAACTTCAAATAATAAAAGTGGCCAAGAGCTAAGGTCAAAACATTCGCTTATGAGTAATTGATAACTGAGTTACTCTAAAAACGCATAATTGAGAGCCAAATCACTAAATATGCAACTTTCACAAATGGTCTCTAAATTATCTGGAAAATACTTCCCCATCTACCTAAAATTCAGAAAACATTTTTGAGGGAGATAATATTCGGTCTCGGAAAAAAAAAAAAAAATCAGTAACAAGGCAAAATGAGGTAATTCGTCGGATGAAATCGATTCACGGATAAAGAAGGCTGGCATTTCATAATTTTAAGGCCATAGTGTTTCGTTTGATTAGAGACGTGACAACAACGAGAAATTTAGTGCTAAAACTGAAATAATTTTTATATATATAACTTGCGCTATAAAGCGGCATCTTGAGATTCATGATCAACTTTTAAAATATAGAATTATTCATTATTTGACGGTTCCTGTGATATCATTATCTATATTTTCCAAGGTAAAATCACTCAGAAAGGCAATAAATCAATTTAAAAAAAATTGTTTATGTCTTGATTGATATACTGTATATGATAAGGAAAAAGTAAATACATACTCGTACCGGGATCTACGATTTATAAACATTACTTGGCTCCTCCTATAGGCAGTTTTATTGTTTGTAGATGGTCTAGAAAAATCAGTTTGCATGAGCGTCGACGTTAACTATTGTGCATGTCGATTTGAGATTAACTGCATTATTTGCTTCCTACTTGTCGTTTATTTACTTTTTTTTCTTCACCTTAGCCGTTACTTCAAGGACAAAAAGTAGAGCAAATTATGAACTAGTTACGGCTGATACCATCCGTTTTTGGCGTCGTTCAATATTCTTTAATCTAACGATGGCTTTATAAGAGCATTTCTCGGCGAAAACGCTAAATATGCAACTTCCACAATTATGCTCGGAAATGATTGGGAAACATCCCATATTATCTGCAGAAATGAGTGGACACTTCTGAGGGTGAAAAGGTCACTCTAAGGAAACATAGCAAGATGCAGACTGACACGGAAAGAGAGCTGCCACCTTAGTTGTTAAAGAACAAAAAGGCTTGAATTTTTGTGAGGATCTCCGATACGAGCCGAAAACTTCGAATATTTTTTTTTCTTTATCTGCAGCAAAAGCTCTATAAAATTAGGACAAGACTCGTAACATTTAAAAAAAAAAAATCACGCTGTGAAGGTTTGTGTTACACCATATGCCACATTTTCTTAAGAAAAATCTCTCAAAACTTTGATACCTCGTGAGACGGAATACATGTGAGTTTTTTTTTTTTTCACTTAAATATTTATACAAGAAGGTGTAATTACCATCGCAATACCGAGATATATAATTACCATTTGTAACTTTGCTCCCCATCTCGTACAAATATACAGTAGTGCATGACAGCTACAAAAAATGAAGGTTCAAGGAACACTTAATGAACGTTATTAATGTTGTCTAAGTATTGTTTGGATTTTTACGTTAGGAATTGGGTCGTAAGTGTTTTATCGATTGTGGTGGTAACTTCAAATAATAAAACTGGTCAAGAGCTAAGATCAAAACATCCTTTTATGAGTAATTCATAAATAACTGAGTTACTCTAAAAACGAATAATTGAGAACCAAAACACTAAAAATGCAACTTTCATAAATGTTCTCTAAATTAGCTGGGAAGCGCTTCTCAATCTACCTAAAATTTAGAAAACATTTTTGAGAGAGATGAAATTCGGTCAAAAAAAAAAAACATCAGTAACTAGGCAAAATGAGGTAATACGTCAGATGAAATCGATTCACAGGTAAAGAAGGCTGGCATTTCATGGTTTTAAGCCCATAGTGTTTCGTTTGATTAGAGACGTGAAAACAACGGGAAAATTAGAGGTAAAACTGATATTATTTCAATATGTAAAACTAGGGCTTTAAAGCGGCATCATGAGCTTCTTGATCAACTTTTAAAATGTAGAATTATTCATTATATGACGATTCCTGTGATATCATAATCTACATTTTCGAAGGTAAAATCACTCGGAAATGCAATAAATCAATTTAAAAAAAATTGTTTATTGAATTGATATACTGCATATATATTATAAGAAAAAAGTAAATACATAGTCGTACAGAGATCTGCGATTTATAAACATTACTTGGCTCCTCGTATAGGCACTTTTATTTTTCGTGATTGGTCTAGAAAATACAGATTTCATGAACGTCGACATGGACTATTGTGCCTGTCGGTTTGAGATTAACTGGATTATTAACTTCCTATTTGTCGATTCTTTTTTTGGTTTCCTCATCTTAGCCGTGACTTCAAGGACAAAAAGTAGTGCAAATTGTGAACTAGTTACGGCTGATAGTATCCCCTTTTGGCGTCGTTCAATACTCTTTAATCTAATTATGGCTGTATGAGCGTACTTCTCGGCGAAAAAGCTAAATATGCAATTTCCATAATTATACTCGGAATTGATTGGGAAACACCCCATATTATCTGCAGAATTGAGGTGACACTTCTGAGGGTGAAAACGTTACGTTCACTAAACGTAGCAAGAAGTAGACTGACCCGGAAATAGAGCTGGCACCTTATGTGTTAAAGAACAAAAAGCTTGAATTTTTGTGAGGATCCCCGATACAAGCTGAAAGTTTCGATATTTTTTTTTTTTTAATCTGCAGCAGAAGCACTTTAAAACTGTCAAGCCTCGTCACCGTACAAAAAAAAAGAAATCACATTATGAACGTTAGTGGTTACACCATAAGCCACATTTTCTAAGGTAAAATCTCTGAAAACTGTGATACCTCGTGAGACGGAATACTGGTGAGCTTTTGATTTTCACCTATATATTTGTACAAGAAGGTATAATTTCCATCGCAATACCGAGATATATAATTACCATTTATATCTTTGCTCCCCATCTCGTACAAACATACAGCAGTGCATGGCAGCTAAAAAAAAAAAAAAAATGAAGGTTGAAGGAACACTTAATGAACGGTATTAATGTCGTCTAAATATTTTTTTGGATTTTTTCGTTAGGAATAGGGTCATTAGTGATTTTTTTCGATTGTGGTGGTAACTTCAAATAATAAAAGTGGTCAAGAGCTAAGGTCAAAACATCCGCTTATGAGTAATTCATAACTAACTGAGTTACTCTAAAAACGCATAATTGAGAGCCAAAACACTAAATATGCAACTTTCACAAATGCCCTCTAAATTAGCTGGGAAGCACTTCCCAATCTGTCTAAAATTTAGAAAACGTTTTTGAGGGAGATGAAATTCGGTCTTGGGAAAAAAAAAAATCAGTAACAAGGCAAAATGAGGTAATACGTCGGATAAAATCGATTCACGGGTAAAGAAAGCTGGCATTTCATGGTTTTAAGTCCATAGTGTTTTGTTTGATTAGAGACGTGAAAACAACTGTTAATTTAGTGATAAAACTGTCATTATTTCTATATGTATAACAAGGGCTTTATAGCGGCATCTTGAGCATCTTGATCACCTTTTAAAATATAGAATTGTTCATTATATGACGGTTCCTGTGATATCATTAACTGCATTTTCAAAGGTAAAACCACCCCGAAAGGCAATAAATCAATTTTTAAAAAAAAAATTAAGTATTTATTGAAATATATTATAAGAAAAAAGTAAATACATAGTCGTACTGAGATCTGCGATTTATAAACATTACTTGGCTCCTCGTATCGGCAGTTTTATTGTTCGTGATTGGTCTAGACAATTCAGATTGCATGAGCGTCGGCATGAACTATTGTGCCTGTCGTTTTGAGATTTACTGGATTATTAACTTCCTATTTGTCGATTTTTTTTTCACCTTATCCGTAACTTCAAGGACAAAAAGTAGTGCAAATTTTTAACTGGTTATGGCTGATAGCATCCGTTTTGGCGTCGTTCAATGCTCTTTAATCTTATGATGGCTGTATAATCGTATTTCTCGGCGAAACGCTAAATATGCAACTTCCACAATTATACTCGGAATTGATTTGGAAACACCCCATATTATCTGCAGAACTGAGTGGACACTTTTGAGAGTGAAAACGTTATGTTTAGGAAACAGCAAGAAGTAGACTGACACAGAAAGAGAGCTGGCACCTTAGGTGTTAAAGAACAAAAAGCTTGAATTTTTGTGAGTATCCCCGATATAAGCTAAAAACTTCGAATATTTTTTATTTTTTATTTTTATCTGCAGCAGAAGCCCTTTAAAATTGGGTCAAGACTCGTGACGTAAAAAAAAAATCACACTATCAAGGTTTGTGTTACACCATGAGCTACATTTTCTTTTGTAAAATCTCTAAAAAATGTGATACCTCGTGAGACGGAATACATGTGAGCTTTTGTTTCTCACCTAAATATTTATACAAGAAGGTATAATTACCTTCGCAATACCGAAATATATAATTACCATTTATAACTTTGCTCCCCATCTCGTACAAATATACAGTAGTGCATGACAGCAACAAAAAATGAAGGATGAAGGAACACTTAATGAACGGTATTAATGTGGTCTAAATATTGTTTGGGATTTTACGTAAGGAATAGGATCTTTAGTGATTTTTTTTCGATTGTGGTTGCATCTTCAAATAATAAAAGTGGTCAAGAGCTAAGGATGATGATGATGATGTTGATTTAGATATGCCTCCTCATTGGGAGGACACGGGCAAAAACAAAAGCCCGTCAGATAAAAGCTGTACAAAGATTTAGGGTTACAGGTTAACGTGGGGGAGGGTAGGTGGCCACAACCCCAAAAATCACAGAGGCATGTGCCCGAGCAATAGTCTCTGCGGCCAAACAATAGTCGTCATCCCTGAGAAGCTGCTCACCAAGGCCACGCCGAAGACAATATGTTGCGGGACAGTCAAGAATATAATGTAATGCCGAAGTTGTGAGGGCACGACTCCGGGTTTCCACCAGTCATCTGGTTATAGCATGGATATCCCAGACGCATCTGCTGTAGCTTGACGAGAAGGTGATTGGGTGTGCCGGTGGGTACATCAACAGGTGTATAGGTTGTAGCAATGGCATAATACCAGGTGGCAAAGCGAGAGCCTTCGTATACCTGGAATTGATGATCTTCCAGGGAAATACGGTGGACAACGTCAATTACTTGTCGCAAGATGCGAGATAAGCTAGGTCGTAACGGAAAGGTGACGATAGGGAGAGTGCAGGCGAGGCGAGCAGCAGCATCAGCACGCTCATTGCCCATAATACCAACGTCTCCAGGAATCCAGTGTAGATAAATTTCACCTCCCCGGCTAGCGATGGTAGTTGCACCAGCCAGGATGGAGGTAAGTAGGAGCCTGTTGTCTGTGAAATTGAGCTGCTGAAGGCCATGTATAGAAGAGAGGGAGTCTGTATGAATAATGATGCGCCGATGGAAGTGGCGATCGGCATGGCGAAGAGCACCAAGGATAGCAATAATCTCAGTTTGGTAGGCCGAAGCGCCAGAGGTGACACGCCAGGACTCAACCCACTCGTCACAAATAAAAGCAGCGCCTGCAGTCCCATCAGCACCCACAGACCCATCTGTATAATAGACGGCAGCATCAGGAGTGTAGAGAGCCCCCATACGACGCAATCCATCGTGTTGAAGAAGAGCAGGAAGAGATGCCCTTGGGTTTGCCACACTAGGCTCAACGCTCCTAATCACAGGAGGAAGCCAGGGTGGTCCTGGAGCATAGGCAGGGTCAGCCAAATCAGGACCACCCCTGACGGCATCAGCGGCATCAAGTCTGCGAACTGCGTTGGCGGCAAGGAGAATCCAATCACCTCCAGGGCGTGGATTCGGGGGCCCATCAAGTATTTACCAGAGGAGAACAGAGACAGGAAGGTGGGGCCGGTGCCTGCATAGCTTAGCAGCAACAGCTGCTGTTTGTGCCCAAATGCGATGTTGCAGAGATGGGAAGCCGCTCTCAGCCCGATGGTTAACAAGACGCGTCCATGGTGGTGCCCCAAGCATCACACGTAGGGCAGTATTTTGTACCACTTCCAGGAAACGATGGAGCGACTCTGAGATCCCAGTGAGACATACAGCCCCATAATCCACAAGGGATCGGATGGCATGGGTGTAAAAGGTTCGCAGGACGCTGTACGAGGCACCCATATTGCGGCTAGAAAGGGCTTTGAAGGCAGAGATGCGAGTAGCCGCCCGTTCCCATACATACCTCACATGGCTGGCAAACGTCAGATGGCTGTCGAACGAGACGCCTAGGTATGGTGACATCGTACAAAGGCAAGGCGTTGACCCTCAAGGAGGAGGGGACGGTCTGGGTGGCGAAGACCGAAAGGTAGGCATTTGGTCTTGTTAAAGTTGGTTTTTAGACCAAGCTTGCAACATATTTCATGAAGGCGGGAAAGTGCAGTTTGTGCCTGGGTATAGCAGTTTCGCCTGGAGAAGACCAATGCTAAGTCATCTGCATAGGACAGTAGGGAAATCCCTTGACCATAGTCAACAGTGAGCAGTTCCTCTATCAACACATTAAATAAAAGAGGACTGAGAACACTGCCCTGGGGTGTGCCATTGATGTGTGGACAAGGGGGGGATATTTTGCCCTGGAATCGCACAGAGGCAGCTCGGTCGAGGAAGAAGTCCCTCACCCATGAAAGGAGGCGACCGCCCATGCCCTTGGCTGCGAGGGCTGCCAGTACTGCATCCTGGTTGACAAGTTCAAACGCTTTCTCGAAATCGAGGAAGACAGCCATGCCACGACCATTCCTCAGTTCGTCAAGAAAGGAGGCCAAGCAGTGCTGAGCACTCCTGCCAGGGAGGTAAGCAAAGAGCCGCGGATGGAGTGGACCCAACCTCCAGGCAAGACGAGAGAGGACTAGCCTCTCAGCAGTCTTGGCAATACAGCTAAGGAGAGATATCAGCCTCATGGAGTCCAGGTTGCATGGCTTAGGGATGGGGTGAATAATGACTGTCTTCCACGATCCCGGGAGACACCCTTCAAGCCACGAGTGATTAAACTGATTCAGGATACGAGCCTTCCCTCCTTGGCTGGTGCGAGCCAAGAGGGAGTAGACAAGGCCATCAGGGCCTGGAGCCGTATCCTTTCTGCCGTTTAACACTCGATCCAGCTCCCCAACGTGAATAGGTGGTCTGCAACGTCAGGTCGAGAGCAAGCAGCCTCAACCAAGGCCCTACGGGGGCCTGCGAGACGAGCTTGCAGATCACCGATAGACTGTGGGAGGCTAGTGGGGGCAGTACGGGCAGCAAAATGAGCATCAAGGCGAAGTGCCTCACCACCAGGGTCAGGATGAAATGGTGTTCTTGCCGGTCGGGGGAAGCAAATGGACTTAATCCGTGCCCACATCTCACCAAGTGTGGAGTGGGAATCTAGCAACTTGCACCACCTCATCCAATCCTCGTCCCGAATGCGGCGCTTTTCCTGCGAGACGTGTCACTCCACTGTGGCCAAGTATCTCCTGGTAGGAGAAGAAGGCCGCCGACGGTAGGTCTTGCGGGCCGAGTTCATCCGATGGTTAAGCTCTTGGACCTGCTCGTTGTCGAACCAGTGGTCCTTGACGAAAACCGTGGGGAGCTTAGTGAGGGGTATACTGGCTGCAGCGGCACGACATAAGGCATGGGCAACCTGCTTAGCATGGTCCTCAAGGGAATGCGGGGGAGCAACAGTTTCCATAGCAACCTCAAGAGCCTGCACATACTCTGGCTAGGGTGCACGCCGTAAGTCCCAGCGGGGAGGAGGCGGCAGGGGAAGTGGAAGAGGAGCCACCTGCAATTCCATCACCACAGCGAAGTGATCGCTGATGAGGAATGAGTGCAGGGACCACGTCGACACACTAGCAAGAGATGCAGAGGCTATGGAAAGGTCGAGCCTGCCGCCATTGACATGAATGGGCTCGGACAAGTTGTTTAGTAAGGAGATCCCCGCAGTTTCCTCGAGGGCCATGGCAACATGTCGTCCTGCCTCATTCGCCGGAAGGGGCGAGGAGAGGATGGGGTGGTGAGCATTAAAGTCTCCCCCAAAGACTGCGGGCACAGCAGCAGTGTGATTTAAAAGCTCCCCAACGTCTAGTGTCCCACCGTGACTTTTATAGATATTATATATAGTTAAGGAAGTCGTGGCAAGCTGCAGGATTACAGCTTGAACTTCAACACCCTCTCAGCAGTGAATAGGAGGGTTGCACTCTGTGCAGGGGATGTAGTCCTTCACAAGGATGGCACAACCCCGTGTAGTGCCCCGGACCCTAGGTAGAAAGAATCCACTGTAGCCTCGAAGTCTAAAATGGGAGCCGTGAGGAAGGAGCGTCTCCTGCAAAAGGAATACATGGATATTCTCCGAGTCATCCACTTCCTGGAGGTGAGGGAGCTTGCTCTACGCCCCCAAACAGTTCCACTGCAATACACGGAGGTAGACAGGAGTGGTTAGAGAAGGGAAAGGGGAGCAGTCCCGTGCAGGAGACTTGGAGCATCGCACTCTGCCTCCACCATTGCCTAGGCTAGGAGGAGCCTTGATGAGGTGGGAACTGGGCCTTGAGGGTGTACAGACTGGCACCGGGGGGCAGGAGCTCTGCATTTTTTCTCTGTCACTGCTGAGGCTGGGGCAAGTGCCGTTGGAGGTGTGACCAGGCCTGGAGAGGAAACTGTCTGCCGCTGACGATGAGTAGCTCTTCGCTCTGCCTCTACCACTGCTGAGGCTGGGGCTGGCCTTGGGGAGGTGGTGACCTGGGCTCGGCGGCGACACTAAGGAAGTGGCACAGAAGGCACCTTGGCCCTGGCTGGCACCTTGGCCCTTGCTGGCTCCTTGGCCCTGGCTGGCTCCTTGGCCCTGGCTGGCACCTTGACCCTGGCTGGCACCTTGGCCCTTGCTGGCTCCTTGGCCCTGGATGGCACCTTGACCTTTACTAACTTGACTGGAGATACAGGATGAGGAGCAGAGGGAGAGGGTGAAGGCCACTTTCTCGCTTCCACCATCTCTGCTAAAGTTGAGGGTTGAGTCGATTCGCTTGCCATGGAGCTCCCCCAGTAGCTGAGCCAAGCACAGGGCTATCTCCCTTCCAAAAGCCCGCAGTCTGTCCTCGGCGAGGAGAACCTGAGGAGAGCCTGCTGTGGAGGGCGAAGGTGGAGCAGGTATTTGGTCTGTGGCGGGGCCACGGCTGGTGAGGGATGATGAACCTCCACTGTCACTGACTGATGAGTGAGGGCCGATGGGAGAGGCGGAAAAGCACTCTCGTCTAGAGCCAGAAGAGGAGGAGCTGCTGCACTGCACTGCTGACCCCAGACAAAGGTCCCTGGTGGTGCAGGCGTAGTGCTGGTTGCTTGCTGCTGCTGAACCCAGGCCACCCGTCGTTCTCGACCCCGCAGGACGTGTGCGGCTCTGATTAGGCAGCTTGGGTGCCAAGCATGGTGCGGGCTGGCGCATTTGGGACAACGGGAGGTGATTACTTCCTTGGCCTTGAACTTGGTCAGGCATTGGTCTGTCTCGTGTGGTCCGCTGCACATTCCGCAAACTACAGGCCTGTGGCATGTGGCTCGGTGGTGTCCATACCGCTGACACCGGTAGCAGCGGAGTGGTTTGGGAGTGTAGGGATGGAGGAAGTAGGTGCCCCAGTTCCCTAGGTCGATGGAAGGCAGCAGAGGACCCCAGAGGGTGACAAGGACCTGGTGTGTCTCCTCCCTGGTGCGCTGCCTCTGACAACGGGTAGCCTCTTCTCCTTGAGGGTGGCGCAAAAGAAGGTCGACTGGCAATCTCAGGGGATACCCCATGACGATTGCCCTGGTCGACCGTAGCCCTGGACTGAGCTCAACGAGTTTGATGGGGGAGGCTTCGTCCACTGCCGCCGTTCGTAAGAGATCGTATGATGCCTCGTCCTTGGGTACTAAAATGGAGCTCCCATCCTTCCCGATGACGTTGGAAGTCCTGAGTCTTGGCAGGTGATGTTCGAGGGCTGCAACTGCATCCTAACTGGTCGTGTGGCCTTCCTGTAGAGGCCCGCGAAAGACTGGAAATTGTGAGCGGGTAGGAGGGGGCACAGCCACTGTCACCGAAGGGCGAGCAGCCAGAGGAGTCCTGTGAGGAGTCCATGAGCGTCGTGCCGGGGTGGGACCGTCTCCCTGTCTGCGATCCCGGGACCTCTTAATGGCGACTAGCGTGAAGCCCTCAGCATCAACACGGTCAGGAGCAGCAGCGGAAGAGGCTACAGGAGTGTCAGTGGCATCGCTTTCCGCGGCCATCCATTCGTGGATACGAGCAGCCTTGGTAGGCCGAGGTGTGGTAGAAGGATCGCAAACGTCAGGCTGAGACATAATGGTGGAAGCATCAGCTGAGGAAATCGGCAGAGAGCGGTGTGCATCCTCGGTAACTGAGGAGTGGGAGCTAGAGGCGGAAGAGCGACGCTCCCTCTTACTCCCCATAGTGCAGGCAGGCCTAGCAGAACCTTGCCTCTGAGGCACAGGTTGCGGGATGTTGAAGGGCCTCGAAGGAGGCACATCCTAAGGAGGCTCCATGACAGAAACAAAGCAAACTCACAGACAACTAGCAGACTACTCACACACTCACAGACACACACCAGCAACACACACAGTTACGACAAAAGCGAAAAAAAAAAAAAAGGCCAGTTCCCTACAGTAAGGGGCTCCTAAACTCCTCACCCTCGAAAGGGCGACGCAGGAGACCCGTTACTGCACCGTGTCTAACAGAGCCGCCCTCACTGCCTCCTTTAACCAGGCCCTAATGCCCCCCCCCCCATGGAAGTGCCCTAACGGCACCCCTCCAGGATTCGGCGTCGTACTACAGTAGGGGACAAACGACAGCACGGAAAAAAAAACACCAACACACAAACACCCACACACACACACTCTCACAATCACAGAGAGCAAGAAAACAGTTTACTCTTCTGAGACAGAGTCTCTGAAAAAGTAGGAAAACTCAGAAAAATTCTCCTCATTGTCTGAGACAAAGTCCAACAAAATGGACTAAACTCGCAAAAAATCTTCCTTTATGACTGAGACTAAGTCCAGAGTGAGAGAGAGACGGGCCAGAGGTCTGCACAGCACACTGGCTGGACATGGGGTGAGAGCTAAGGTCAAAACATCCGTTTGAGTAAATCATAACTGAGTTACTCTAAAAACGCATAACTGAGAGCCAAAACACTAAATATGCAACTTTCACAAATGTTCTCTAAATTAGCTGGGACACACTTCAAAATCTACCTAAATTTTGAAAACATTTTTGAGGGAGATGAAATTCGGTGTCGGAAAAAAAAACTAACAAGGAAAAATGAGGTAATACGTAGGATGAAATCGATTCACGGGTAAAGAAGGCTGGCATTTAATGGTTTTAAGCCAATAGTGTATCGTTTGATTAGAGACGTGAAAACAACGGGAAATTTAGATAAAACTGACGTTATTTCTAAATGTATAACTAGGGCTTTAAAGCGGCTTCTTGAGCAAATTGATCAACTTTTAAAATATAGAATTATTCATTATATGACGTTTCCTGTGATATCATTATCTACATTTTCCAAAGTGAAATCACTCCGAAAGGCAATAAATCAATTAAAAAAGAATATATGTATTGATTGATATATATTACAAGAAAAAAATAAATACATAGTCGAACTGATATCTACGATTTATAAACATTACTTGGCTCCTCGTATAGGCAGTTTTATTGTTCTTGATTGGTCTAAAAAATTCAGATTGCATGAGCGTCGATATGAACTATTGTACCTGTCGTTTTAAGAATAACTGGATTATTTACTTCCTGTTTGTCGATTCTTTTTTTTTTCTTCACCTTAAACTTCAAGGACAAAATTTAATGCAAATTGTGAACGAGTTACGTCTGATAACATCCGTTTTTGGCGTCGTTGAATACTCTTTAATCTAATGATGGCAGTATAAGGGTATTTCTCGGCGAAAACGCTAAACATGCAATTTCCACAATTATACTCGGAATTGATTGGGAAACACCCCATATTATCTTCATATCTGAGCGGACCCTTCTGAGGGTGAAAACGTCACCTTTAGGAAACATAGCAAGAAGTAGACTGACACGGAAAGAGAGCTGGCACCTTAAGTGTTAAAGAACAAAAAGCTTGAAATTTTGTGAGGATCCCTGAAACAAGCTGAAAACTTCGATTTTATTTTATTTTTTATTTTATTTTTATTTTTATTTTTTGTCTACAGCAGAAGCACTTTAAAATTAGGTCAAGACTCGTGACGTTAAAAAAGAAAAAAAATCACACTAAGAAGGTTTGTGTTACACAATAAGCCACATATTCTGAGGTAAAATCTCTATAGACTGTGATACCTCGTGAGACGGAATACTTGTGAGCTTTTAGATTCTCACCTAAATATTTATACAAGAAGGTATAATTACCATCGCAATACCGAGATATATGATTACCATTTATAACCATTCTCCCCATCTCGTACAAATTTACAGTAGTGTATGACAGATACAGAAAATGAAGTTTCAAGGAACACTTAATGATCGGCATTAATGTAGTATAAAACATTATTTGATTTTTACATTAGCAATTGGGTCATTAGTGATTTTTTTCGATTGTGATGGTAAATTTAAATAATGAAAGTGGCTAAGACCACAGGTCAAAACATCCGCTTATGAGTAATTGATAACTGAGTTACTCTAAAAACGAATAATTGAGAGCCAAAACACTAAATATGCAACTCACAATTGTTCTCTAACTAAGCTGGGGAACACTTCTCAATCTATGTAAAATTTAGAAAACATTTTTGAGGGAGATAAAATTAGGTCTCGGAAAAAAAAATCAGTAATAAGGCAAGATGAGGTAATGCGTTGGATGAAATCGATTCACGGGTAAAGAAGGCTGGCATTTCTTGGTTTTAAGCCCATAGTGTTTCGTTTGATTAGAGTCGTGAAAACAGCGGGAAATTTAGAGGAAAAACTGACATTATTTTTATATGTATAACTTGGGCTTTTAAAGCGGCATCTTGAGCATCTTGATCAACTTTTAAAGTATAGAATTATTCATTATATGACGGTTCCTGTGATATCATTATCTACATTTTCCAAGGTAAAAACTCTCCGAAAAGCAATAAATCACATTAAAAAAAAAATTGTCTCTATACTGATGGATATATATTATAAGAAAAAAGTAAATACAAAGTCGTACTGAGATCTACGATTTATAAACATTACTTGGCTTCTCGTATAGGCAGTTTTACTCTTTGTGATTGCTCAAGAAAATTCAGATTGCATGAGCGTCGACATGAACTATTGTGCCTGTCGTTTTGAGATTAACTGGATTATTTACTTCCCATTTGTCGATTCTTTTTTATTTCTTCTTCACCTTAGCCGTGACTTCAAGGACAAAAACTAGTGCAAATTGTGAACTGGTTACGGCTGATACCATCCGTTTTTGGCGTCGTTCAATACTCTTTACTCTAATGATGGCTGAATAAGAGTATTACTCGGCGAAAACGCTAAATATGCAACAGTTATACTAGGAATTGATTGGGAAACACCCCATATTATCTGCAGAACACTTATGAGAGTGAAAACGTAATGTTTAGGAAACATATCAAGAAGTAGACCGACATGGAAAGAGAGCTGGCATCTTAGGTGTTAAAAAACAAGTGAATTTTTGTGAGGATCCCCGATACAAGCTGAAAACTTCAAATAAAATATATATTTTTTATTTGCAGCAGAAGCCCTTTACAATTACGTCAAGACTCGTGACATTAAAAAAAAAAAAAAAATCACTTTATGAAGGATTGTGTTGCACCCAAAGCCACATTTTCTGAGGAAAAATCTCTCAAAACTGTGATATCTCGTGAGACGGAATACTGATGAGCTTTTGATTATCATCTAAATATTTATACAAAAGGTATAAAAATGTAGTATGTAGGAGGACGGCTGGGCCTTGATAGCAGGCTGTAAAGCCTATGCCCAGAGTCGGACACATAAAAAAAAAAAAAAATAGCATCGCAATACCGAGATATATAATTACCATTTATAACTTTTCTCCCCGTCTCGTACAAATATACAGTAATGCATGACAGACACAAAAAATGAAGTTTGAAGGAACACTTAATGATCGCCATTAATGTCGTCTAAACATTATTTGGATTTTTGCGTTAGGAATAGGGACATTAGTGATTTTTTCGATTATGGTGGTAACTTCAAATCCGTTTATAAGTAATTCATAACTAACTGAGTTACTCTTAAATCGCATAATTGAGAGCCAAAACATTAAATATGCAACTTTCACAAGTGATGTCTATATTAGCCGAGATACACTTCCCAATCTACTTAAAATTTAGAAAACATTTTTGAGGGAGATGAAATTCGGCAAAATGAGCTAATGCGTCGGATGAAATCGATTCACGAGTAAGGAAGGCTGGCATTTCATGGTTTTAAGCCCATAGTGTTTCGTTTGATTAGAGACGTGAAAACAACGGGAAATTACGACGTAAAACTGACATTATTTTAGTACGTATAACTTGGGCTTTAAAGCGGCATCTTGAGCTTCTTGATCAATGTTTAAAATATAGAATTATTCATTATATGACGGTTCCTGTGATATCATTATCTCCATTTTCCAATGTAAAATCACTCCGAAAGGCAATAAATCAATTAAAAAGAAATTGTTTATGTATTGATGGATATATATTATAAGAAAAAAATAAATACATAGTCGTACTGATATCTACGATTTATAAACATTACTTGGCTCCTCGTATAGGCAGCTTTACTGTTCTTGATTGGTCTAGAAAATTCAGATTGTATCAGCGTCGACTTGAACTATTGTGCCTGTCGTTTTTAGATTAACTGAGTTATTTACTTCCTATTTGTCAATTCTTTTTTTTCTTCACCTTAGACGTGACTTTAAGGACAAAATGTTGTTCAAATTGTTGAACTAGTTACGGCTGATAGCATCCGTTTTGGCGTCGTTCAAAACTATTTCATATTACGATGGCTGTATATGACTATTTCTCGGCGAAAACGCTAAATATGCAAAAGTTATACTCGGAATTGATTGGGAAACACCCTATATTATCTGCAGAATTGAGTGGACACTTCTGAGAGTAAAAACGTTATGTTTAGGAAACAGCAAGAAGTAACCCGACACTGAAGGAGAGCTAGCACGTTAGGTGTTAAAGAACAAAAAGCATGATTGTTTCTGAGGATCCCCGATACTTGGCTCCTAGTACAGGCAGTTTTATTGTTCGTGATTGGACAAGAAAATTCAGAATGCATGAGCGTCGACATGAACTATTGTGCCTGTCGTTTAGAGATTAACTGGATTATTTACTTCCTATTTGTCAATTCTATTTTTATTTTCTTCACCTTTGCCGTGACATCAAGGACAAAAAGTAGTGCAAATTGTGAACTAGTTGCGGCTGATAGCATCCGTTTTCGCGTCGTTCAATACTCTTTAATGTTATGAAGGCTGTATAGTATTTCTCGGCGAAAACGCTAAATAGGCAACTTCCAAAATTATACTCGGAATTGATTGGGAAACACCCCATATTATCTGAAGAACTTAGTGGACACTTCTTAGAGTGAAAAAGTTATGTTTAGGAAACAGGAACAAGTAGACCGACACCATAGGTGTTAAAGAACAAAAAGCTTGAATTTTTGTAAGGATCTCTGATACAAGCTGAAAACTTCGAATACATATATTTTTTTTTTAACTCCAGCAGAAGCTCTTTAAAATTAGATCAAGACTCGTGACATAAAAAAAAAAAAATCACACTTTGAAGGTGTGTGTTACAACATAAGCCACATTTCCTAAGGTAAAGTCTCTCAAAAATTGGATACCTCGTGAGACGGAATACTGGTGAGCTTTTGATTTTCACCTAAATATTCATCCAAGGTATAATTAACATCGCAATTCCGAGATATATAATTACTCTTTATATCTTTGCTCCCCATCTTGTACAAATATACAGTTGTGCATGACAGCTACAATTAATGAAGGTTAAAGGATCACTTAATGAGCGGTATTAATGTCGTCTTAATATTGTATGGACTTTTACGTTATGAATTGGGTCATTGGTGATTTTTTCGATTGTGGTTGTACCTTCAAGTAATAAAAATGGTCAAGAACTAAGGTCAGAACATCCGATTATGAATAATTCATAACTAACTGAGTTACTCTAAAAACGCATAACTGAGAACCAAAACACTTAGTATGCAACTTTCACAAATGTTCTCTAAATTAGCTGGGAAGTACTTCCCAATCTACCTAAAATTTAGAAAACATTTTTGAGGGAGATGAAATTCGGTGTCGGAAAAAAAAGATCAGCAACAAGGCTAAATAAGGTAATACGTCGGATGAAATCAATTCAAGGATAAAGAAAGCTGGCATTTCATGGTTTTAAACCCATAGTGTTTAGTTTCATTAAAGACGTGATAAAAACCAGAAATTTAGAGGTAAAACTAACATTATTTCTATATGTATAACTTGGGCTTTAAAGCTGCATCTTGAGCTTCTTGATCAACTTTTAAAATAAAGAATTATTCATTATATAACGGTTAATGTGATATCATTATCTACATTTTGCAAGGTAAAATCACACCTAAAAGCAATAAATCAATTTAAAAAAAATTGTTTATGTATTGATGGATATATATTATAAGATAAATGTAAATACAAAGTCGTACTGAGACCGACGATTTATAAACATTACTTGGCTCCTCATATAGCCAGTTCTATATTTCGTGATTGGTCTAGAAAATTCAGATTGCATGAGCGTCGACATGAACTATTGTGCCTGTCGTTTTGAGATTAAGTGGATTATTTACATCCTATTTGTCGATTCCTTTTTTCTTTTTTTTTTCATCTTCACCTTAGCCGTGAATTCAAGGACAAAAAGTAGTGCAAATTGTTAACTAGTTACTTCTGAATGCATCGTTTTTGGTGTCGTTCAATACTCATTTATCTAATGATGGCTGTATAAGAGTATTTCTCGGCGAAAACGCTATATATGCAACTTCCACAATTATAGTCGAAACTGACTGGAAAACACCTCATAATATCTGCAGAACTGAGTCGACACTTCTGAGGGTGAAAACGTTACGTTTAGGAAACAGCAACAAGTCGACTGACACGGAAAGAGCGCTGGTACATTAGGTGTTAAAGAACAAAAAGCTTGAATTTTTGTGAGGATCCCCGATAGCTGTAGAAGTCCTTTAAAATTAGGTCAAGACTTGTGACGTTAAAAAAAAAAAAAAAAAAACACTAAGAAGGTTTGTGTTACGCCATAAGCCACATTTTCTTAGGTAAAATCTCTCTTAATTGTGATACCTCTTGTGACGGAATACTTGTGAGCTTTTGATTTTCACCTAAATATTTATACAAGAAGGTATAATTGCCATCACAATACAGAGATATATAATTACCATTCATAACTTTCCTCCCCATCTCGTACTAATATACAGTAGTGCATGACAGCTACAAAAAATGAAGGTTGAAAAAACAATTTTGAACGGTATTAATGTCGTCTAAATATTGTATGGATTTTTACGTTAGGAATTGGATCATTAGTGATTTTTTTCGATTGTGGTGGTAACTTCAAATAATAAAAGTGGCCAAGAGCCAAGGTCAAATCATTCGATTATGAGTAATTCATAACTAACTGAGATACTCTAAAAACGCATAATTGAGAGCCAAAACACTAAATATGCAACTTTCACAAATGTCCTCTAAATTAGCTGGGAAGCACTTCCCAATCTACATAAAATTTAGAAAACATTTTTGAGGGAGATGAAATTCGGTGTCGGAAAAAAAATCAGTAACAAGGCAAATGAGGTAATACGTCGGATGACGGCTGGCATTTCATGGTTTTAAGCCCATAGTTTATCGTTTGATTGAAGACGTGAAAACAACGGTTAAATTTAGAGGTAAAATTGACAGTATCTCTAAATGTATAACAATGGCTTTCAAACGGCATCTTCAGCTTCTTGATCAACTTTTAAAATATAGAATTATTCATTATATGACGGTTCCTTTGATATCATTATCTTCATTTTCGAAGTAAAATCACTCAGAAAGGCAATAAATCAATTTTTAAAAAAATTGTTTGTGTATTGATGGATATATATTATAAGAAAAAAGTAAATACATAGTCGTACTGAGATCTACGATTTATAAACATTACTTGCCTCCTCGTATAGCCAGTTTTGTTGTTCGAGATTGGTCTAGAAAATTCAGATTGCAATAGCGTTTACATGAACTATTGTGCCTGTCGTTTTGAGATTAATTGGATTATTTACTTCCAATTTGTCAATTCTTTTTTCTTTCATCACCTTAGCCGTGACTTCAAGGACAAAAAGTAGTGCAAATTGTGTACTAGTTACGGCTGATATCATCCGTTTTAGAGTCGTTCAATACTCTTTAATCTTATGATGGCTGCATAAGAGTATTTCTCGGCAAAAACGCTAAATATGCAACTTCCACAATTATACTCGGAAATTATCTGGAAACACCCCATATTATCTGCAGAACTGAGTGGACACTGCTGGGAGTCAAAACGTTATGTTTAGGATACAGCAAGAAGTAGATCGACACGGAAAGAGAGCTGGCACCTTAGGTGTCAAAGAACAAAAAGCTTGAATTTTTGTGAACATCCGCGATAGAAGCTGAAAACTTCATTTTTTTTTTTTTTTTTACTGCAGCAGAAGCCTTTTAAATCTAGGTCAAGACTCGCAACGTAAAAAAAAAAAATCACACGATGAAGGTTTGTGTTACACCATTAGCCACATTTCCTTAGGTAAAATCTCTCAAAACTGTAATACCTCGTGAGACGGAATACTGGTAAGCTTTTGATTTTCACCTAAATATTTATACAAGAAGGTATAATTACCATTGCAATACCGAGATATATGATTACTATTTATAATTTTCCTCCCCATCTCGTACAAATATACAGTAGTTGCATGACAGATACAAAAAATGAAGTTTGGGGGATCACTTAATGATCGGCATTAATGTCGTCTAAACATTATTTGGATTTTTTCGTCAGGAATTGGGTCATTATTGATTTTTCCAATTGTTGTGGTAACTTCAAATAATAAAAGTGGCCGAGAGCTAAGGTCAAAACAGTCGGTTATGAGTAATTCATAACTAACTGAGTTACTCTAAAAACGCATAATTAAGACCCAAAACACTAAATATGCAACTTTCAAAAATGTTCTCTAAATTAGCTGGGAAACACTTTCCAATCTAACTAAAATTTAGAATATATTTTTGATGAAGATGATATTCCGTCTCGAGAAAAAAAAAAAAAATCAGTAACAAGGCAAAATGAGGTAATGCGTCGGATGAAATCGATTCACGGGTAAGCCTGGAATATCATGGTTTTAATCCCATTGTGTTTTGCTTGATTAGAGACGTGAAAACAACGGGAATTATAGAGGTAAAACTGACATTATTTTTATATGTATAACTAGGGCTTGAGCTTCTGGATCAACTTTTAAAATATAGAATTATTCATTATATGACGGTTCCTGTGATATCATTATCTACTGTACATCTTCCAAAGCAAAATCACTCAGAAAGATAATAAACCAAAAAAAAAAAATATATGTATTGATTGATATTTATTATAAGAAAAAAGTAAATACATAGTCGTACTGAGATCTACGATTTATAAACATTACTTGGCTCCTCGTATAGGCAACTCTATTGTTCGTGACTGGTCTAGAAAATTCAGATTGCATGAGCGTCGATATGAACTATTGTGCCAGCCGTTTTGAGATTAACTGGATTATTTACTTCTTATTTGTCGATTCTTTTTTGTATCTTCTTCATCTTAGTCGCGATTTCAAGGTCATAAAGTAGAGCAAATTGTGAACTATTTACGGTTGATACTATCCGTTTTTGGCGTCGTTCAATTATGTTTAATCTAATAATAGCTGTATAAGCGTATTTCTTGGCGAAAACGTTAAATATGCAACTTCCACAATTATACTCGGAATTGATTGGGAAACACCCCATATTATCTTCAGAACTGAGTGGGCTCTTCTGAGGGTGAAAAAGTTACGTTTAGGAAACATAGCAGACCGACACGGAAAGAGAGCTGTTACCTTAGGTGTTAAAGAACAAAAAGCTTGAATATTTGTGATGATCCCCGATATAAGCTGGGAACATCGATTTTTTTTTTTTTTTTTTATGTACAGCAGAAGCCCTTTAAAATTAGGTCAAGACTCGTGACATTCAAAAAATGAAAATAAAAATAACGCTATGAAGTTTTGTGTTACACAATAAGACACATTTCCTAAGGTAAAATCTCACAAAAATGTGACACCTCGTGATACGGAATACTGGGCAGCTTTTGATTTTCACGTAAATATTTATACAAGAAGGTATAATTACCATCGCAATGCCGAAATATATAATTAATTAATTAAGATTTATAACTATGCTCCCCATCTCGTACAAATATACAGTAGTTCATGACAGCTACAAAGAATGAAGTTTGAAGGAACACTTAATGATCGGCATTAATGTCGTCTAAACATTATTTGGATTTTTTCGTTAGGAATAGGGTCATTAGTGATTTTTTTCGATTATGGTGGTAACTTCAAATAATAAAATTGGCCAAGAGCTAAGGTCAAAACATCCGTATATGAGTAATTCATAACTGAGATTCTCTAAAAACGCATAATTGAGAGCCAAAACACGAAATATGCAACTTTCACAAATGTTCTCTAAATTAGCTGGGAAACACTTGCCAATCTAACTAAAATTTAGAAAACATTTTTGAGGGAGATGAAATTCGGTCTCGGAAAAAAAAAATAGTAACAAGGCAAAATGAGGTAAAGCGTCGGATTAAATCGATTCACGGGTAAAGAAGGCTGGCATTTCATGGTTTTAAGCCCATATTGCCGCGTTTGATTAGAGAAGTGAAAACAACGGTTAAATTTAGAGGTAAAACTGACCTTATTTCTATATGTATAACTATGGCTTTCAAGTGGCATCTTCAGCTTCTTGATCAATTTTTAATATATAGAATTATTTATTATGCGACGGTTCCTGTGATATCATTATATACATTTTCCAAGGTAAAGTCACTCTGAAAGGTAATAAATCAATTAAAAAAATTGTTTATGTATTGATTGATATTTATTATAAGCAAAAAGTAAATACATAGTCGTACTGAGATCTACGATTTATAAACATTAATTGGCTCCTCGTATAGGCAGCTTGATTGTTCGTGAATGGTCTAGAAAATTCAGATTGTATGAGCGTCGACATGAACTGTTCTGCCTGTCGTTTTGAGATTAACTGGATTATTTACTTCCTATTTGTCGAATTTTTTTTTTCTTCTTCACCTTAGTCGCGATTTCAAGGACACAAAGTAGTGCAAATTGTGAACCACTTACGGGTGATAGCATATGTTTTTGCCGTCGTTCAATTCTTTTTAATCTAATGATGGCTCTATAAGCGTATTTCTCGGCGAAAACGATAAATATGCAACTTCCACGATTATACTCGGATTATCTACAGCACTGAGTGGACACTTCTGAGGGTGAAAACGTTATGTTAAGGAAACATAGATAGAAGTAGGCCGACACGGAAAGAAAGCAGGCTCCTTAGGTGTGAAAGAGAAAAAAGGATTGAATTTTTGTGATGATATCCGATACAAGCTGAAAACTTCGATTTTTTTTTTTTTTTATCTACAGCAGAAGCCGTTTAAAATTAGGTCAAGACTCGTGACGTCCAAAAAAAAAAAAAAAAACGCTATCAATTTTTCTGTTACACAGTAAGCCACATTGCCTAAGGTAAAATCTCTCAAAAAATATGATACCTCGTGAGACAGAATACTGGTGAGCTTTTGATTTTCACGTAAATATTTATACAAGAAGGTATAATTACCATTACATTAAAGAGATATATAATTACCATTTATAACTTTGCTCCCCATCTCGCACAAACATACAGTAGTTGCATGATAGATACAAAAAATGAAGTTTGAAGGAACACTTAATGATCGGCATTAATGTCGTCTAAACATTATTTGGATTTTTACGTTAGGAATAGGGTCATTAGTGATTTCTTTCGATTGTGGTGATAACATCAAATAATGAAAGTGGCCAAGAGCTAAGGTCAAAACATCCGTTTATGAGTAATTCATAACTAAATGAGTTACTCTAAAAACGCATAATTGAGAGCCAAAACACTAAATGTGCAACTTTCACAAATGTTCTCTAAATTAGCTGGGAAACACTTCCCTATCTAACTAAAATTTAGAAAACATTTTTGAGGAAGATGAAATTCGGACTAGGAAAAAAAAAATTAGCTACTAGGCAAAATGAGTAAAGCGTCGGATGAAATCGATCCACGGGTAAATAAGGCTGGCATTTCATGGTTTTAAGCCCACAGTGTATTGTTTGATTAAAAACGTGAAAACAAAAGGAAATTTAGAGGTAAAACTGATATTATTTCTATATGTATAACTAGGGCTTTTAAGCGGCATCTTGAGCTTCATGATAAACTTTTAAAATATAGAATTATTCATTATATGACGGTTCCTGTGATATCATTACCTACATTTCCCAAGGTAAAATCACTCGGAAAGGCAATAAATCGATTAAAAAGAAATATTTATGTAGTGATTGATATATGTTATAAGAAAAAAGTAATTACATAGTCATACTAAGATCTACGATTCATAAGCATTACTTGGCTCCTCGTATAAGCAGCTTCATTGTTCATGATTGGTCTACAAAATTCAGGTAGCATGAGTGTCGACATGAACTATTATGTCTGTCGTTTTGAGATTAACTGGAATATTTACTACCAATTTGTCAATTCCTTTATTTTTCTTCTTCACCTTACCCGTGACTTCGACAAAAAGTAGTGCAAACTGTGAACTAGTTACGGCTGATACCATCCGTTATTGGCTTCGTTCAGTTATCTTTAATCTAATGATGGCTGTATAAGCTTATTTCTCTGCAAAAACGCTAAATATGCAACTTCCACAATTATACTCGGAATTGATTGGAAAACACCCCATATTATCTCCAGAACTGAGTGGACACTTCTGAGGGTGAAAACGTTACGTATAGGAAACATAGCAAGAAGTACACTAACACGGAAAGAGAGCTGGCACCTAAGGTTTAACGTTAAAGAACAAAAAGCTTGAATTTTTGTGAGGATCTCCGATAAAAGCAGAAAACATCGATTTTTTTCTTTTGTATATATCTACAATAGAAGCCCTTTAAAATTAGGTGAAGACTCGTGACGTTAAAAAAAACACACACACACTATAAAGGTTTGTGGTACGCCATAAGCCACATTTCCTTATGTAAAATCTTTCAAAACTCTGATACGTCGTGAGACGGAATACTTGTGAGCTTTTGATTTTCACCAAGATATTTATAAAAGAAGGTATAATTACCATCGCAATACCGAGATACATAATAATCACTTATAATTTTTCTCCACATCTCATACAAATATACAGTACTGCATGACAGACACAAGAAATGAAGTTTGAAGGAACGCTTAATGATCGGCATTAATGTCGTCTAAACATTATTTGGATTTTAACGTTAGGAATAGGGTCATTAGTGATTTTTTTCGATTGTGGTGGTAACTTCAAATAATAAAAGTGGCCAAGAGCTAAGGTCAATATATCCGTTTATTAGTAATTCATAACTAACTGAGTTACCCTAAAAACGCATAATTGAGAGCCAAAACACTGAATATGCAACTTTCACAAATGTTCTCTAAATTAGCTGGGAAACACTTCTCTATCTAACTAAAATTTAGAAAACATTTTTGAGGGAGATGAAAATCGGTCTAGGAAAAAAAAAAAAAAAAAAAAAGAATCAGTAACTAGGCAAAATGAGGAAAAGCGTCGGATGAAATCAATTCACGGATAAAGAAGGCTGGCATTTCATGGTTTTAAGCCCTTAGTGTTTCGTTTGATTAGAGACGTGAATACAACGGGAAATTCAGAGGAAAATTTGACATTTTTTCTAAATGTATAATTAGGACTTTAAAGCGGCATCTTGAGCTTCTTGATCAACTTTGAAATATAGAATTATTCATTATATGACGTTCCTGTGATATCATTCTCCACATTTTCCAAGCTAAAATCACTCCGAAAGGCAAAAAATCATTTAAAAAAAAAATTATTTATGTATTGATTGATATATATTATAAAAAAATAAGTAAATACATATTCTAATTGAGATCTACGATTTAGAAACATTACTTAGATCCTCGTATACGCAGCTTTATTGTTCGTGATTGGTCTAGAAAATTCAGATTGTATGAGCGTCGACATGAACTATTGTGCCTGTCCATTTGAGATTAACTGGATTATTTACTTCCTATTTGTCGATTCTTTTTTTTTTCTTCTTCTTAACCTTAGTCGTGACTTCAAGGACAAAAAGTAGTGCAAACTGTGAACTAGTAACGGCTGATAGCATCCGTTTTAGGCGTCGTTCAATTGTCTTTAATCTAATGATGGCTCTATAAGCGTATTTCTCGGCGAAAACGCTAAATATGGACCTTAAACAATTATATCCGGTATTGATTGGGAAACACCCCATATTATCTGCAGAACTGAGTGAACACTTCTGAGGGTGAAAAAGTTACGTTTAGGAAACATAGCAAGAAGTATACCGACACGGAAAGAGAGCTGGCACCTAAGGTGTTAGAGAACAAAAAGCTTGAATTTTTGTGAAAGAACCCCGATACAAGCTGAAAACGTCGATTTTTTTTTTTCTACAGCAGAAGCCCTTTAAAATTAGGTCAAGACTCGTGCCTTAAAAAAAAAAAAATCACTTCATGAAGGTTTGTGTTACACCATTAGCCACATTTCCTCAGGTAAAATGTCCCAAAAATGTGATAACTCGAGAGACGGAATACTGGTGAGCTCTTGATTTTCACCTAAATATTTATTCTCAGTATAATTACCATCGAAATACCGATATATATAATTACCATTTATACCTTTGCTACCGATCTCGTACTAATATACAGTAGTACATGACATTTACAAAAAATCAATATGGAAGGAACACTTAATGAACGGTATTAATGTCGTTTAAATATTGTATGGATTTTTACGTTAGAAACTGGGTCATTAGTGAATTTTTTCGATTGTGGTAGTAACTTCAAATAATAAAAGTGGCCAAGAGATAAGATCAAAACATCCGATTACGGGTAATTCATAACTAACTGAGTTACTCTAAAAATGCATAATTGAGAGCCAAAACACTAAATATTCAACTTTCACAAATGTTCTCTTAACTAGCTGGGAAACACTTCCCAATCTACCTAAATTTAGAAAACATTTTTGAGGGAGATGAAATTCGGCCTAAAAAAAAAAAAAAAAAAAAAAAAATCAGTAATAAGGCAAAATGAGGTAAAGCATCGGATGAAATCGATTCACCGGTAAAGAAGGCTGGCATTTCAGGACAAAAAGTAGTGAAAATTGTGAACTAATTACGGCTGATAGCATCTGTTTTAGGCGTCGTTCAATTCTCTTTAATCTAATGATGGCTGAATAAGCGTATTTCTCTGCGTAAACGCTAAATAAGCATCTTCCACAATTACACTCGGAGTTGATTGGGAAACACCCCATATTATCTGTAAAACTAAGTGGACGCTTCTGAGGGTGAAAATGTTACGTTTAGGAAATATAGCAAGTAGTAGACTGACACGGAAAGAGATCTGGCACATTAGGTGTTAAAGAACAAAAACCTGAATTTTTGTGAGGATCTCCGATACAAGCTGAAAACATCGATTTTTTTTTTTTTTATCTACAGTAGAAGCCCATTAAAATTAGGTGAAGACTCCTGACGTAAAAAAAAAAACACACACACACTATGAAGCTTTGTTTTACACCATAAGGCACATTTCCTTAGGTAAAATCTCTCAAAACTATAACATCTCGAGAGAAGCAATACTGGTGAGCTTTTTATTTTAACCTAAATATTTATACAAGAAGGTATAATTACCTTTGCAATACCGAGATATAATTACCATTTATAATTTTGCACCCCATCTCGCAAAAATATACTGTAGTGCATGACAGATACAAAAAATGATGATTGAAGGAACACTTAATTATCGGCATTAATGTCGTCTGAACATTATTTGGATTTTTACGTTAGGAATAAGGTCATTAGTGATTTTTTTCGATTATGGTGGTAACTTCGAATAATAAAAGTGGCGAAGAGCTAACGTCAAAACATCCGTTTATGAGTAATTCATAACTAACTGAGTTACTCTAAAAAGGCATAATTGAGAGCCAAAACACTAAATATGCAACAGTCTCAAATGTTCTCTAAATTAGCTGGGAAACACTTTCCAGTCTAACTAAAATTTAGAAAACATTTTTGAAGGAGATGAAATTCGGTCTCGAAGAAGAAAAAAATCAGTAACAAGACAAAATGAGGTAAAGCGTCGGATGAAGTCGATTCACGGGTAAAGAAGGCTGCCATTTCATGGTTTTAAGCCCATGGTGTTTCGTTTGAATAAAGGCATGAAAACAACGGGAAATTTAGAGGTAAAACTGACTTTATTTCTAAATGTATAACTAAAGCTTTCAACCGGCATCTTGAGCTTCTTGATCAACTTTTAAAATATAGAATTATTCATTATATGACGATTCCTGGTATATCATTATCTACATTATACAAGGTAAAATCACTCCGAAAGGCAATAAATAAATTTTAAAAAAAATTAATGTATTGATTGATATATATTATAAACAAAAAAAAAAGTAAATACATAGTCATACTGAGATCTACGATTTATAAACATTACTTGGCTCCTCGTACAGGCAGCTTTATTGTTCGTAATTGGTCTAGAAAATTCTGATTGCATGAGCGTCGACATGAACTACTGTGCCTGTCGTTTTGACATTAACTGGATTATTTACTTGCTATTTGTCGATTCTTTTTTTTTCTTCTTTACCTTAGCAGTGACTTCGATAAAAATAAAGTAGTGCAAATTGTGAACTAGTTACGGCTGATAGCATCTGTTTTAGGCGTCGTTCAATTCCCTTTAATCTAATGATGGCTGAATAAGCGCATTTCTCTGAGTAAACGCTAAATAAGCAACTTCCACAATTATACTCGGAATTGATTTGGAAACACCCCATATTATCTGCAGAACTGCGTGGACACTTCTAAGGGTGAAATCTTTACGTTTAGGAAATATAGCAAGAAGTAGACTGACACGGAATGAGAGCTGGCACATTAGGTGTTAAAGAACAAAAAGCCTGAATTTTTGTGAGGTTCTCCAATAAAACCTCAAAACTTCGATTTTATTTTATTTTTTTTAATCTACAGTAGAAGCCCATGAAAATTAGGTGAAGACTCGAGACGTAAAAAAAAATCACACAATGAAGCTTTGTTTTACACCATAAGGCACATTTCCTTAGGTAAAATCTCTCAAAACTGTAACATCTCCTGAGACGCAATACTGGTAAGCTTTTTATTTTGAGCTAAATATTTATACAAGAAGGTATAATTACCTTTGCAATACCGAGATATAATTACCATTTATAATTTTGCACCCCATCTCGCAAAAATATACTGTAGTGCATGACAGATACAAAAAATGAAGTTTGAAGGAACACTTAATTATCGGCATTAATGTCGTTTGAACATTATTTGCATTTTTACGTTAGGAATAGGGTCGTTAGTGATTTTCATCGTTTGTGGTTGTAACTTCAGATAAAAGTGGCGAAGAGCTAACGTCAAAACATCCGTTTATGAGTAATTCATAACTAACTGAGTTACTCTAAAAAGGCATAATTGAGAGCCAAAACACTAAAAATGCAACAGTCTCAAATGTTCTCTAAATTAGCTGGGAAACACTTTCCAGTCTAACTAAAATTTAGAAAACATTTTTGAAGGAGATGAAATTCGGTCTCGAAAAAGAAAAAAATCAGTAACAAGACAAAATGAGGTAAAGCGTCGTATGAAATCGATTCACGGGTAAAGAAGGCTGCCATTTCATGGTTTTAAGCCCATAGTGTTTCGCTTGAATAAAGACATGAAAACAACGGGAAATTTAGAGACAAAACTGACTTAATTTCTAAATGTATAACTAAAGCTTTGTAGCGGCATCTTGAGCTTCATGATCAACTTTTAAAATATAGAATTATCCATTATGTGACGGTTCCTGTGATATCATTATCTACATTTTCCAAGGTAAAATCACTCCGATAGCCAATAAATCAATTTTAAAAAATTTTTATGTATTAATTGATATATAAGAAAAAAAGTAAATACAATGTCGTACTGAGATCTACGATTTATAAACATTACTTGGCTAATCGTACAGCCAGTTTTATTGTTCGAGATTGGTCTTGAAAATTCACATTGCAAGAGCGTCGACATGAACTATTGTGACAGTCGTTTTGAGATTAACTGGATTATTTACTTCCAATTTGTCAATTTTTTTCTTTTCTTCACCTTAGCCGTGACTTCAAGGACAAAATGTAGTGCAAATTGTGAACTAGTTACGGTTGATAGCATCAGTTTTGGAGTTTTTCAATACTCTTTAATCTTAAGACGGAGGTATAAGCGTATATCTCGGCGAAAACGCTAAATATGCATCTTCCACAATTATACTCGGAATAGATTCGGAAACACCCCACATTATCTATCAAACTGAGTAGACACTTCAGAGGGTGAAAAAGTTACGTTTAGGAAACATAGCAAGAAGTAGATTGACACGGAAAGAGTGATGGCACCTTAGGTTTTAGAACCTAGAACCGATACAAGCTGAAAACTTCGATTTTTTTTTTTTAATCTACAGCAGAAGCCCTTTAAAATTAGGTCAAGTCTCGTGACGAAAAAAAAAAAATCACACTTTGAAGGTTTGTGTTACACCATAAGCCACATTTCCTAGGTAAAATCCCTAAAAAAAAAAAAAAAAAAGTGATACTTCGTGAGACGGAATACTGGTGATCTTTTGATTTTCACCTAAATATTCAATCTAGGTACAATTACCATCCCAATACCGAGATATATAATTACCATTTGTAACTTTCCTCCCCATCCCGTACAAATATACAGTAGTGCATGACAGCTACAAAAAATAAAGATTGAAGGAACACTTTATGAACGGTATTAATGTCGTCTAAATATTGTTTGGATTTTTACGTAAGGAATTGGGTCATTACTGATTTTTATTTTATTGTCGTTGGAATTTAAATAATAAAAGTGGTCAACAGCTAAGGTCAAAACATCCGATTATGAGTAATTCATATCTAACTGAGTTACTCTAAAAACGCATAATTGAGAACCAAAACACTAAATATACAACTTTCACAAATGTTCTCTTAATTAGTTGGGAAACACTTCCCAGTCTACCTAAAACTTAGAAAACATTTTTGAGGGAGATGAAATTCGGTCTCGGAAAAAAAAAAAAAAACAGCAACAAGGCAAAATGAGGTAAAGCATCGGATGAAATCGATTCACGGGTAATGAAGGCTGGCATTTCATTGTTTTAAGCCCATAGTGTTTCGTTTGATTAGAGACGTGAAAACAACGGGAAATTTAGAGGTAAAACTAACTTTATTTCTTTATGTATAACTAGGGCTTTAAAGCCGCATCTTGAGCTTCTTGATCAACATTTAAATATAGAATTATTCATTATATGCCGGTTCCTGTGATATCATTATCTATATTTTTCAAGCTAAAATCACTCCGAAAGGTAATAAATCACTTTTAAAAAAATTTTTATGTAATGATTGATATATATTATAAGAAAATAGTAAATACATAGTCGTACTGAGATCTACGATTTATAAACATTACTTGGCTCGTCCTATAGGCAGTTTTATTGTTCGTGATTGGTCTAGAAAATTCAGATTGCATGAGCATCGACATGAACTATTGTGTCTGTCCTTTTGAGATTAACTGGATTATTTACTTCTTATTTGTCGATTCCTTTTTTTTTCTTCTTCACATTAATCGTGACTTAAAAGACAAAAAGTAGTGCAAATTGTGAACTAGTAACGGCTGATAGCATCCGTTTTTGGCGTCGTTCAATTTTCTTTAATCTAATGATGGCTGTATATGAGTATTTCTCGGCGAAAACGCTAAATATGGACCATCCACAATTATACTCGGAATTGATTGGGAAACACCCCATATTATCTGCAGAACTGAGTGGACACTTCTGAGGGTGAAACATAGCAAGAAGTATACCGACACGGAAAGAGAGCTGGGACCTAATGTGTTAAAGAACAAAAGCTTGAATTTTTGTAAGGAACCCCAAAACTAGCTGAAAACGTCGTTTTTTTTTTTTTTTATCTACAGCAAAAGCCCTTTAAAATTAGGTTAAGTCTCGTGACGTTAAAAAAAAAAAATCACTCCATGAAGGTTTGTGTTACACCATTAGCCACATTTCCTCAGGTAAAATGTCTCAAAAATGTGATAACTCGAGAGACGGAATACTGGTGAGCTCTTGATTTTCACCTAAATATTTATTTTCGGTATAATTACCATCGAAATGCCGAGATATATCAATACCATTTATAACTTTGCTACCGATCTCGTACTAATATACAGTAGTACATGACAGATACAAAAAATCAAGATTGAAGGAACATTTAATGAACGGTATTAATGTCGACTAAATATTGTATGGATTTTTACGTTAGAAACTGGGTCATTAGTGTTTTTTTCGATTGTGGTGGTAACTTCAAATAGTAAAAGTGGTCAAGAGCTAAGGTCAAAACATTCGATTATGAGTAATTCATAACTAAATGAGTTACTCTAAAAATGCATAATTGAGAACCAAAACATTAAATATGCAACTTTTACAAATGTTCTCTTAATTAGCTGGGAAACACTTCCCAATCTACCTAAATTTTAGAAAACATTTTTGAAGAAGATGAAATTCGGTCTCGGGAAAAAAAATCAGTAATAAGCCAAAATGACGTAAAGCATCGGAAGAAATCGATTCACCGGTAAAGAAGGCTTGTATTTCATGGTTTTAAGCACATAATGTTTCGCTTCATAGGAGACGTGAAAACAAAGGGAAATTTAGAGGAAAAACTGACATTATTTCTATATGTATAACAAGGGCTTTAAAGCGGCATCTTGAGCTTCTTGACCAACTTTTAACATATAAAATTATTCATTATATGACGGCTCCTGTAATATCATTATCTACATTTTCCAAGGTAAAATCACTCCGATAGGTAATAAATCAATTTTAAAAAATTGTTTATGTATTGATTGAAACATATTATAAGAAAAAAGTAAATACATAGTTATACTGAGATCTTAGATTTATAAACATTACTTAGCTCCTCGAATAGGCAGCATAATTGTTCGTTTTTGGTTTGAAAATTCAGATTGCATGAGCGTCGGCATGAACTATTGTGCCTGTCGTTTTGAGATTAACTGGATTATTTACATCCTATTTGTCAATTCTTTTTTTTCTTCTTCTTCACCTTAGCCGTGACATCTACAAAAACTAGTGCAAATTGTGAACTAGGTACGGCTGATAGCATCCGTTTTTGGCGTCGTTCAATTCACTTTAATCTTATGATTGCTGTATAAGCGTATTTCTAGGAGGAAAACGCTAAATATTCTACAGTTATATTCGGAATTGATTGGGAAACACCCCATATTATCTGCAGAACTGAGTGGAAACATCTGAGGGTGAAAACGTTACGTTTAGGAAACATGGCAAGACGTAGACTGACACGGAAAGAGAGCTGGCACCTTAGGTGTTAAAGAACAAAAAGCTTGACTTTTTGTGAGGATCTCCGATACAAGCTGAAAACATCGATTTTTTTTTTTTTTTTTTTTATCTACAGTAGAAGCCCTTTAAAATTAGGTGAAGTCTCGTGACGTAAAAAAAAAAAATCACTCTATGAAGGTTTGTTTTACACCATAAGCCACATTTCCTTAGGAAAAATCTCTCTAAACTGTGATACCTCGTGAAACGGAATACTGGTGACCTTTGGATTTTCACCTAAATATTTATACAAGAAGGTATAATTACCACCGCTATACCGAGATATATAATTACCATTTATAACTTTGCTCCCCATCTCGTACAAATATACAGTAGCGCATGACAGCTGAAAAAAATAAAGGTTTAAGGAACACTTAGTGAATGGTATTAATGTCGTCTAAATATTGTTTGGGTTTTCTCGTTAGGGATTGGGTCATTAGTGATTTTTTTCGATTGTGGTGGGAACTTTAAATTATAAAAGTGGTCAATAGCTAAGGTCAAAACATTCGTTTATAAGTAATTCATAACTGAGTTACTCTAAAAACGCATAACTGAGAACCAAAACACAAAATATGCAACTTTCACAAATGTTCTCTTAATTAGCTGAGAAACACTTAACAATACCTAAAATTTAGAAAACATTTTTCAGGGAGATGAAATTCGGTTTCGGAAAAAAAAAATCAGCAACAAGGAAAAATGAGGTAAAACATCGGATTAAATCGATTGACTGGTAATGATGGCTGGCATTTCATGGTTTTAAGCGAATAGTGTTTCGTTTGATTGGAGACGTGAAAACAACGGGAATTTTAGAGGTAAAACTGACATTATTTCTATATGTACAACTATAGCTTTAAAGCGGCATCTTTGGCTTCTTGATCAACATTGAAAATATAGAATTATTCATTATATGACAGTTCCTGTGATATCATTATCTATATTTTCCAAGGTAAAATTACTCCAAAAGGTAATAATTCAATTAAAAGAAATTGTTTATGTACTGATTGATATATATTATAAGAAAAATGTAAATACATAGTCGTACTGAGATCTACGATTTATAAACATTACTTGGCTCCTCGTATATGCAGCTTTATTGTTCGTGATTGGTCTAGAAAATTCAGATTGCATGAGCGTCGACATGAACTATTGTGCCTGTCGTTTTGAGATTAACTGGATTATTTACTTCTTATTAGTCGATTCTTTTTTTTTCTTCTTCACCTTAGCCGTCACTTCAAGGACAAAAAGTAGTGATAATTGTGAACTAGTTACGGGTGATAGCATCCGCTTTTGGCGTCGTTCAATTCTCTTTTATCTAATGATGGCTGCATAAGCGCATTTCTCAGCGAAAACGCTAAATATGCAACTTCCACAATTATACTCGGAATTCACTGGGAAACACCCCATATTATCTGCAAAACTGAGTGGATGCTTCTGACGGTGAAAACGTTACGTTTAGGAAACATAGCAAGAAGTAGACCGACACTGAAAGAGCTGGCACATTAGGTTTTAAAGAACAATAAGCTTGAATTTTTGTGAGGATCCCAGATACAAGCTGAAAACTTCGATTTTTTTTTTTTATCTACAGCAAAAGCCCTTTAAAATTAGATCAAGACTCGTGACTTCAAAAAAAATAAAATCACACTATCAAGTATGTGTTACACCATTAGCCGCATTTAGTAAGGTAAAATCTCTCAAAAATGTGATACCTTGTGAGACGGAATACTGGTGAGCTTTTGGTTTTCACCTAAATATCTATTCTCGGTATAATTACCATCCCACTACCGAGATATATAATTACCATTTATAACTTTGCTTCCCATCTCGTACAAATATACAGTGGTGCATGACAGCTACAAAAAATGAGGGTTGAAGGAACACTTAATGAACTGAATTAAGGTCGTCTTAATATTGTTTGGATTTTTACGTTAGGAATAGGGTCATTAGTGATTTTTCTTCGATTGCTGCGGTAACTTCGGAAAATAAAAGTGGTTAAGAGCTAAGCTCAAAACATCCGCTTATGAGTAATTCATAACTAACTGAGTTACTCTAAAAATGCATAATTGAGAGCCAAAACACTAAATATGCAAAATTCACAAATGTTCTTTAAATAAGCTGAGAAGCACTTCCCAATCTACCTAAAATATAGAAAACATTTTTGAGGGAGATGAAATTCGGTCTCGGAAAAAAAAAAAATCAGTAATAAGGCAAAATGAGGTAAAGCGTCGGATGCAATCGATTCACGGTTAAAGAAGACCGGCATTTCATTGTTTTAAGCCCAGAATGTTTCGTTTGATAAGAGACGTGAAAACAATGGGAAATTTAGAGGTAAAACTGACCTTATATCTATATGTATCACGTGGGCTTTAAAGCGGCATCTTGAGATTTTTTATCACCTTTTAAAATATAGAATTATTCATTATATGACGGTTCCTGTGATATCATTATCTACATTTTCCAAGGTAAAATCACTACGAAAGATAATAAATCAGTTTAAAAAAATTGTTAATGTATTGATTGCTATATATTATAACAAAAAAGTAAATGCATAGTCGTACGGAGATCTACGATTTATAAACATTTCTTGACTCCTAGTATAGGCAGCTTTATTGTTCGTGATTGGTCTAGAAAATTCAAATTGCATGAGCGTCGACATGAACTATTGTGCCTGTCCTTTTGAGATTAACTTTATTATTTACTTCCTATTTGTCAATTCTATTTTTTTTTTCCTCTTCACCTTAGTCGTGACTTCAAGGACAAAAAGTATTGCAAATTGTGAAGTAATTACGGCTGATAGCATCCGTTTTCGACGTCGTTCAGTTCTCTTTAATCTAATGATGGCTGTATAAGCGTATTTCTTGACGGAAACGCTAAATATGCAACTTCCACAATTATAACGGAATTGATTGGAAAACACCCAGTATTATCTGCTGAACTGTGTGGACACTTCTCAGGGTGAAAACTTTACGTTTAGGAAACATAGCAAGAAATAGACCGACACGGAAAGAGAGCTGGCACCTTAGGTGTTAAAGAACAAAAAGCTTGAATTTTGTGAGGATCCCCGAAACAAGCTGAAAACTTCGATTTTTTTTTTTTTTATCTACAGCAGAAGCCCTTTAAAATTAGGTCGACTCGTAACGTTAAGAAAAAAAAAATCACACTTTGAATGTTTGTGTTACACCATTAGCCACATTTCCTAAGGTAAGATCTCTCAAAAATATGATACCTAGTGAGACGTAATACTGGTGAGCTTTTGATTTTCACCGAAATATTTATACTAGGAATAATTACCATCGCAGTACCGAAATATATAATTACCATTTATAACTTTGCTCCCCATCTCGTACAAGTGCATGACAGCTACAGAAAATGAAGGTTGAAGGAACAATTAATGAACGGTATTAATGTCGTCTAAATACTGTTTGGATTTTTACGTTTGGAATTGAGTCATTAGTCATTTTTTTCGATTGTGGTGGTAACTTCAAATAAAAAAAGTGGTCAAGAGCTAAGGTCAAACCATCCGATTATGAGTGCTTCATAACTAACTGAGTTACTCTAAAAACGCATAATTGAGAGCCAAAACACTAAATATGCAACTTTCACAAATGTTCCCTAAATTAGCTGGGAAGCACTTCCCAATCTAAATAAAATTTAGAGAACTTTTTTGAGGGAGATGAAATTCGGTCTCGGAAAAAAAAACATCAGTAACAAGGCAAAATGAGGTAATACATCGGATGAAATCGATTCACGGGTAAAGAAGGCTCGCATTTAATGGTTTTAAGGCCACTGTGTTTCGTTTGATTAGAGACGTGAAAACAACGGTTAAATTTAGAGGTAAAACTGACATTATTTCTAAATGTATAACTAGGGCTTTAAAGCGTCATCTTGACCTTCTTGATCAACTTTTAAAATAAAGAAATATTCATTATATGACGGTTCCTGTGATATCATTATCTACATTTTCCAAGGTAAAATCACTCAGAAAGGAAATAAATCAATTTAAAAAAAAAATTTTATGTATCGATGGATGTATATTATAAGAAAAAAGTAAATACATAGTCGTACTGAGATCTACGATTTATAAACATTTATTGTTCGTGTTTGGTCTAGAAAATTCAGATTGCATATGTCGGCATGAACTATTTTACCTGTCTTTTTTAGATTAACTGAATTATTTACTAACGATTTGTAGATTTTTTTTTCATCAACTTAGCCGTGACTTCAAGGACAAGAAGTAGTGCATATTGTGAACTAGTTACGGCTGATAGCATCCGATTTTGGCGTCGGTCTATGCTTTTTAATCTAATGATGGCTGTATAAGCGTATTTCTCGGCGAAAACGCTAAAAATTCAACTTCCACAATTATACTCGGAAGTGATTGGGAAACACTCCATATATTCTGTAGAACTGAGTGGACACTTCTGAGGGTAAAAACGTTACGTTTAGGAAACATACCAAGAAGTAGACTGACACGGAAAGAGAGCTTGCGCCTAAGGTGTTACAGAAAAAAATGTTTGAATTTTTGTGAGGATCCTCGATAAAAGCTGAAAACTTCGATTTTTTTTTTTTTTCATCTGCAGCAGAAGCCCTTTAAAATTAGGTCAAGACTCGTGACGTTAAAAAAAAAAATCACACTGTGAAGGATTGTGTTACAGAGAAAGCTACATTTTCTTAGGAAAAATCTCAATAAACTGTGATATCTTGTGAGACAGAATTTAGTTGAGCTTTTGATTTTTACTTAAATATTTATGCAAGAAGGTATAATTACCATTGCAATACTGAGATATATAATTACAATTTATAACTTTTCTCCCCATCTCCTACAAATATACAGTTGGGCATGACTGCAACAAAAATGAAGTTAGAAGGATCACTTAATGAACGCCATTAGTGTCGTCTAAACATAATTTGTATTTTTATACAGTATTTGGAATAGGGTCATTAGTGATTTTTTTCGATTGGGGTGGTAACTTCAAATATCAAAAGTGGCCAAGAGATAAGGCCAAAACATCAGTTTATAAGTAATTCATAACTAACTGAGTTACTCTAAAAACTCATAATTGAGACACAAAACACTAAATATGCAACTTTCACAAATGTTCTGTAAACTGGGTGGGAAACACTTCCCAATCTACCTAAAATTTAGAAAACATTTTTGAGGGAGATGAAATTGGGTCTCGGAAAAAAAAAAAATAAGGAACAAGAGAAAATGAGGTAATGCGTCGGATGAAATCGATTCACGGGTAAAGAAGGCTGGCATTTCATGGTTTTAAGCCCATAGTGTTTCGTTTGATTAGAGACGTGAAAACAACGGGAAATTTAGAGATGAACTTGACGTTATTTCCATATGTATAACAAGGGCATTAAAGAGGCAGCTTGAGCTTCTTGATCAAATTTAAAAATATTGGATTATTCATTATATGACGGTTCCTGTGACATCATTATCTACATTTTCCAATTTAAAATCAATCCAAAAGGCAGTAAATCAATTTTAAAAAAAATTGTTCATTTATTGATTGATATATTATAAGTAAAAAGAAAATACATAGTCGTCCTGAGATTTACGATTTATAAATATTACTTGGCTCCTCATATAGCCAGTTTTATTGTTCGTGATTGGTCTAGAAAATTCAGATTGCATGAGCGTCGACATGAACTATTGTGCCTGTCGTTTTGAGATTAACTGGATTATTTACTTCATATTTGTCGATTTTTTTTCCTTCTCCTTAGCCTTGACTTCAATGGCAAAAAGTAGTGCAAATTGTGAACTAGTTACGGCTGATTCCATCCTTTATTGGCGTCGTTCAGTACTGTTTAAACTAATGATGGCTGTATAAGCGTATTTCTCTGCGAAAACGCTAAATATGCAACTTCCACAATTATACTCGGAATTGATTTGGAAACACCCCATATTATCAGCTGAACTTAGTGGACACTTCTGAGGGTGAACATTTTACGTTTAGGAAACATAGCAAGAAGTAGACCGACACGGAAAGAGAGCTGGCACCTTAGGTGTTAGAAAACAAAAAGCTTGAATTTTTGTGAGGATCCCCCTTACACGTACAAAAATTCGAATGTTTTGTTTTCATCATCTGCAGCAGAAGCTCTTTAAAATTAGATCAAGACTCGTGACGCTCAAAAAAAAAAAAAAAATCACACTATGAAGGTTTGTGTTACACCAAAACGACATTATCTGAGGAAAACTCTCTCAAATCTGTGATACATCGTGAGACGGAATACTGGTGAGTTTTTATTTTCACCTAATTATTTATACAAGAAGGTATAATTACCATCGCAACATCGAGATATATAATTACCATTTATAACTTTGCTCCCCATCTCGTACAAATATACAGTAGTGCATGACAGCTACAAAAAAATGAAGGTTGGAGGAACACTAAATGAACGGTATTAATGTCGTTTAAATATTGTTTGGATTTTTACGTTAGAAATTGGGTCATCAGTGATTTTTTTCCGATTGTAGTGGTAACTTCAAGTAATAATAGTGGTCAAGAGCAAAGGTCAAAACATGCTCTTCTGAGTAATTCATAACTAACTGTGTTACTCTAAAACCGCATAATTGAGAGGCAAAACACTAAATATGCAACTTTCATAAATGTTCTCTAAATTAGCTGGGAAGCACTTACCTTTCTATTTAAAATTTAGAAAACTTTTTTGAGGGAGATGAAATTCGGTCTCGGAAAAAAACATCAGTAACAAGGCAAAATGAGGTAATGCGTCGGATGAAATCGATTCACGGGTAAAGAAGGCTGGCATTTCATGGTTTTAAGCCCATAGTGTTTCGTTTGATTAGAGACATGAAAACAAAGGGAAATTTAGAGGTAAGACTGACATTATTTCTAAATGTATAACTTGAGCTTTAAAGCGGCATCTTGAGCTTCTTGACGAACTTTTGACATAAAGAATTATTCATTATATGACGGTTCCTGTGATATCATTATCTACATTTTCCAAGGTAAAATCACTACAAAAGGCAATAAATCAATTTAAAAAAAATTGTTTATGTATTGATGGATGTATATAATAAGAAAAAGTAAATACATAGCCGTATTGAGATCAGTGATTTATAAATTTTACTTAGCTCCTCGTATAGGCAGCTTTATTGTTCGTGATTGGTCTAGAAAATTCAGATTTCTTGAGCGTCGCTTGAACTATTGTGCCAGTCATTTTGAGATTAACTGGATTATTTACTTCCTATTTGTCGATTTTTTTCTTCACTTTATACTTCAAGGACAAAAAGTAGTGCAAATTGTGAACTAGTTACGGCTGATACCATCCGTTTTGGCGTCGTTTCATACTGTTTAATCTAATGTCGGCTGTATAAGCGTATTTCTCTACGAAAACGCTAAATATGCAACGTCCACAATTATACTCGGAATTGATTTGGAAACACCCCATATTATCTGGAGAACTGAGTGGACACTTTTTAGGGTGAAAACGTCACATTTAGACAACATAGCAAGAAGTAGGGAACGCAGAAAGAGAGCTGGCACATTAATTGTGTTAAAGAACAAAAAGCTTGAATTTTTGTCAGGGTCCCCGATACAAGCTGAAAGTTTCGAATATTTCTTTTTTTTTTTTTTTTATCTGCTGCAGAAGCGCTTTAAAATTGTCAGGGCTCGTGACGGTAAAAAAAAAAAAAAAAAATCACATTATGAAGGTTAGTGTTACACCAGAAGCCACATTTCCTAAGGTAAAATCTCTCAAAACTGTGATACCTCGTGAGACATAATACTGGTGAGCTTTTGATTTTCACCTAAATATTTATACAAAAAGGTATAATTACCACCGCAATACCGTGATATATAATTACCATTTATAATTTTGCTCCCCATCTCGTACAAATATACAGCAGTGCATGACAGATACAAAAAATGAAGTTTGAAGGAACACTTAATGATCTGCATTGACGTCGTCAAAACATTATTTGGATTTTTACGTTTTGAATAGGGTCATTAGTGATTTTTTTCGATTGTGGTGGTAACTTCAAATCATAAAAGTGGCCAAGAGCTAAGGTCAAAACAGACGTTTATGAGTAATTCATAACTAACTTAGTTACTCTAAAAACGCATAATTGAGAGCCAAAACACTAAATATGCAACTTTCACAAATGTTCTCTAAATTAGCTTTGAAAAACACTTCTCAATCTACATAAAATTTAGAAAACATTTTTGAGGGAGATGAAATTCGGTCTCGGAAAAAAAAAAAAAAACAGCAACAAGGCAAAATGAGGTAAAGCATCGG
>JAGKTI010005656.1:29610-43944 GCA_018397915.1 Birgus latro | reverse complement strand
CATTTAGTGCTGAACAGTGCTCTCCTTTTGCCTTCTGCCTTGCCATGGAAGGTTCATAGCTTAAAAGAAGTGATACTGGCACCTCTAGTCGTAGGAATGAAGCTAAAAAAAAAAATGTGCGCGTGTGACAGTGTAGTGATCATGATTAAAGTTCAGTACTATTATTACTGAAAGTGTTACATTGCAGTCTATTACAGTGATTACATTTAAGTTTAGTTCTTAATACAGAGTGAAATAAATACTAGGTATTGTTTAGAATTTATGTTAAAGTATGAACTAACCCACCTCCACCAACTCCGTCTCCAAAACAAAACAAACTGCCAAACTTCGACAAATCTACTGCTTCTAACGAAAGGTGTTACATTGCAGTCTATTGCAGTGATTACATTTAAGTTTAGTTCTTAATATAGAGTGAAATAAATACTGGGTACTATTTAGAATTTACGTTACAGTATGAACTCAACCACCTCCACCACCTCTGTCTCCAAAACAAAACAAACTGCCAAAGAATCTACTGCTTCTAACGAAAGGTGTTACACTGCAGTCTATTATAGTGATTACATTTAAGTTTAGCTCTTAATATAGAGTGAAATAAATACTGGGTACTTTTTAGAATTTACGTTCAAGTGTGAGTTAAACCACCTCCACCACCTCTGTCTCCAAAACAAAACAAACTGCCGACGATCTTCTGCCTCTGACGAAAGGCAAATTATGTGCACTGAATTCTTTCTTTTTTGTATTTCTTTATAAATTTATACACTGTATATGCTCCTTTACTTCAGTGTTAAGAAGACAGGTAATAAGTATTATTGCAATTTGGGGGGGTGAAAATCCATCTCCAACACACATTACCGACAGTCGGTACTGCCTCTGTGAATGATTTCCTACCAATTAACCACTTCAGTACTGTGATGTCTATTTCTACTTTATTTACGCTTCCTCCAGCCGATTTTATGGCACTCAGGACTGGACTCACATACTGAAGGGGCTAACGAAGGCTGTACCAACCCCGTGCACTTCCACAGATCCAACCTACATTGACTAAAATTGTCGGGTGGCAGCAAGAACAAAATGAAAATACACCCAGCACTGAAGGGGTTAAATGTATATTAAATGCACTATATTGTTTTTTGTCATAACTTATTTATTTATATATGCTTCTTTAATTTAGTGCTGAAAGGACAAGTAATAGGTATTGTCTTAGCAATTTTTTGGGGATGATAATTCGGTAATTTAGCAAATTTGGGGGGTGAAAATTCGGCAAGCCGGAAAATTCGGTAATTCGAACCAGGGTAGAGCCCCATATAGTTCGGCTTATCAAGGGTTTACTGTATATATATATATATACAGTATATATATAAAATAAGGTAACTGATAGTGCCACACACCTGGAATTGGCTAATTATCACTTGGCAACATCCAACTTGCACTCGTTCGCTAATTTCCCCTGCTTCCCCCCCCCCGTGAAATATGCCGTATGAGCTGTTCTCGTAATATAAATGTATGTAAGAAAGGAAGGGAGAAGCCTGAGTGATATTTATATTCACCTGGAAATACCTAATTTATTATGTATTGTCTAGATTTCCTACAACTTATTTCTTAGCATATATATTAGCAGCTGACATTTTCAACTCTTGGCTACCGAGATAAGTACATCTCAGTTCACTGCCATCCTTCAAGCTGGAGGCACGTCGCAGTTGCACCACTCCATTTCTGCCGCTTTTGAGCCCATTATAAAAGGCCCTGTGACCTCTACCCCTACTAAACATCGTGTGGGAAGCGGTAAAGGACTGTAGACATATAAGTGTAATAAAGTACTAGAAATAATAAAGTGTGAGTGTGTATATGAATAAGAAATGACAATATGAGCAGCGAATTCGCGCGAGTGGGAGGCTTGTACCTGCTCGTATTTTACAATGCTTTCAGTGTCTTTTTTTTTTTTTTTGGGGGGGTGGGGGGGAGTATGGACTCCAAACTACTTGGAAATCATTGAATAGTGTTTCTATTGTAAATATCTAGCAGTGGTATTCATATTACGGGATGTCGGGAAAAGTAAAGTGGAGACTTTAGTTAACCAACTTCAGAAATCTCCACAAGTCCTACAGTAGTCGACGAGTGCTAAAAAAACATCCCAGGAGAAAGCTGAAGGTATGTGCCATATGCATATGTAATTATAATATTCTAGGACTAATAACTGATTTTGGCCAAATATTTTTTAAAAGTCAGTCGGAGCGCGGATTTGCCCGGCGGGATGGGCACGGCGCGCCTCCGACAACCCCGCAGTTTAAGGGTTAATGTACAAAAATTAATTTTACTGAATCTAACTGAATAGAAACAAATACAGATTTTTAAAGCTACTCGAACTGTTACCTATGAAGATAATGAAAATGTGTATGTACAGTATATCGAGAATAGCATGTGCTGGCCCCAGTGAGATGGATGTGTGAGTGTGTGTGTGTGTGTGTGTGTGTCACAAATCATAATTATTAGAAGATAAGTTAAGCGTATCTAGGGTAAGGTTGAATATTAGTAGATGAGGTAATGAAGGCCATGGTAGAGACTGTACACTGTGACGATGTGTAGTAGTGGTGGGAAAATCATTCCAGCCTTCACAGGGCCTTGGAACCACCTTGCTATGAACGTCTGAATTCCCGCCACAGTCGCTGATTGCTGTCCATATGCGTCCAGTCGAGACTTTACTTCGTTTTATCAGTGTCATTCAGGTTTATCTCTAATAATTTAAAGGGCACATTTATCAATAAAGATATCATTGCTTTAATTTGTATCTGTATAATCCAGTATCCTACATATAAACGAGGGCGCTGGTTGGAATACAAAGTCAATTTGGAGCATGTTCAAACACATCGGGAATCGACCAATCAACACCCTAGGGCATTGCCCAGTGTTACCAAATCCACCTGTCCCCAGCAGGCAAAATCAGTGCATCAGTCTCTGAAACTGAGTATAGTCCTTCAATTCACAATCCCATTAAACAAAACATCCCCAAATTCCCTCCCTAAGGATCATGGTGGAGTCTCTTTGGTTACTAGTCATATTAACCCACTTTATAGGCAATGGTGATGATTATCTTAACGAGTCTCCCAGGTTACTATACCTCCCATCTCCCCAAAGGATAATGGTAGACTACTGAAGGGCAAATTCCCTGCAGTCCATATTCATCCTCAGATAAGCCTGGGGATAGAATAATTCTGCACTTTTTCATTACCAGCATATTGACAAGCCTGCAAACAAATTACTTGGGGGGGGGGGATTACAGAACTCATAACTCTCTAACTTTCCACGGCACTTTTTGTGGCTAGCATAAACAAGGACTTTCCGTATATACAACTGTAATTCTTTCACCTTACCTTGGCCAAAATTTATTCTTTTAAAGCTTACTTCACTTAGCTCGGTAGCAATAAAGTTAACAGCTCTGAACCCATTCCATAGCAATTACTGGCATCACCAGTTTTAATCTACTGTCCCCACAATGCATTCAAGATCGAAAGAGTAATTTTAGGCCAAGTTAAAGCAAAAAGAATAATGCAGTTTTAACACAATACCAATCTTCTAGGAACATAAGGCATTACCCACTACAAAGCTTGTTTGACCTCGCTGTCTTGAATTTAATCATACTGTACTGTTGGAAATTTCACTCACCTCCTGCAAAGAGAGAAAAATAAAACATTAGCTGCTTTGTTTTCATCTGTTGGAACTGGGCCACAGAAAACTGATATACTAAGCTAAGGTTGCTGCAGTACCAGGCACCCAAACCCACTAAACCATCAGGCACCCAAACTCAATCTACAAGGTACCCAAACCCACTACACTAATCCACCAAGCATTTTAAAACAGCTAAAACAAAAACTCATTTCAAACCACAACCATCACATCCCCTGCCATTAAGCTGCCCTCTCTTCAACCAACCCCAAATGTTGTCTCCTCAATCCCTCCACCTCACTTTCCTAGTCAGTCTCATTCTCCACTGTATCCATGTGACCCAACCATCACAGGAAACTTTCCAGCAAATCCATATAATTTTTTATCAACTATTTTTTAAACAGAAATGGGAAATTGCAGGGGTCTTGTACTCAAGGATTTGGTTTAAGACACCCATATTGTCTGTCTATTGCCAGATGCCTTAATCCCTTAACAGATGTGCCACAAACAAACTTCTTCCATGTCACCCTGTTCTCTGCCATTTGGATGTAAAACCTCCAACTCACACCTATCCCTCATATACAGGGACAACATCAATTTTCCAGCACCCTCGGTTCCAAAGCATTGCTGGATTAATCATTTTGCCAGACAAACTGAGGCCACATCGTAATTCAACAGGGGCCACCAAAGGCCACATGATGGACTGGTTGACGGTCGTGTACAAGTTACATGAAGTAGCAGAAAGATCACTCATAATCATCGGATTACCATTAACTTTTCTCTACGATTTGATATTTATGAAGAAAAATAGTAAATCAAAGTTGGAGATATCGTACCTCACGCAAGACATATACTCTCACTGTGACGTCACAACCCATTACGGGGCCACAGCTGCTCGCCACTCACAACAATGTCTGTGAATCATATACCAGTAAAGGGAAGATTTCTGTGATATTCAGCTGTTGTTATCATGATAGGCAAGTAAGACTTAGTGCAATAGCTCTCTTAATGATGAAGTATGCTGTGTGTGTGCCTCAGTGAATAGTTTTGTTGGTTTTAGAGATTAGTCGTGACGGCGAACCTTGTGACAACCAGATACCTGTAGGACAACTCGGTAGCATCAAGTTTAGATATAAAGTCATTATGAAGTGATTAATGAACTGACTCAGTATAAGTATTGCTAGATCCTTACTCCAGGTACATATAGCCCTGAAAACGGGCAGTATTACATAGGGGAGATGTCACAAAGACCGAAATGCTTCAATGTTTTTCCCTCCTAGATATGCCAGACCGTATACAGCTAGACCCCTGTGGAATATTTTGTTATCTCATTTCCTGGTCTTATGTACTGGTGATGTTTGAACATCTTTTTAGTAACAGCCAGTCTGATCTGGAGAAAAAGATTTCACATCCCTACCAATGACTTAAGCCAAAATTAGGGTTGATTTTCCTTGACAATTGACTGGTAGGTTAGGTTAAGCTGTGTATGTTAAAATATAATTTTTATCACCATACAGGTTCATACACACCTAATTATCTGAAATCCAGTCAAAAATATGTGGTCAATTTGACTATTAATAAAAATTCAGGATTCAGAGCAAAAATTTGCTGAAGTTAGTAGAAGTGTTTCACCTCTAGCCTGACAGTTTGCCTTGACAGACTTCTGTTTTGTGTAAATACTGATTAACAATGTAAATACATTTGTGCTTAAATCAATATTTATGCAAAATGGATGTCTGTCAATGTGTGTTGATCTGAAGGTGAAATATCCGCTACCTTAACACATTTTATCTCTGAAAAGTTACTTTTTATTAAGTCATATTAAGCACAATTTTTTTACCGGATTTCAGATAGTTGTGCATGAACTTATATGGTGATAGAAATTATAATATTTTCACTTTAAAAGTGCCCATTTGGTAAATGACCATCGATTCAGTATTTCGATGAATCGCTTCACAACAGTAGCAATGGTGTACTCCCGACCACCACAGCTGCCTGGGTTTCATCCCTTGAAATAGTGATAAATATTTTTTCTGGTGTGATTCTCATGTTCTTGCACAATGGAACAAAGCACCAGTGGTGGTTATTTGTTGACTTGGCCAGGACAAAGCAAAGCTTGGCTAATCAGCAGAACCATAATCACACAGCTGGTAATCACAGTCGTGTTTTGTCTCGGGGTTTATAGGCCTATGGTGTCACAGCCAATCGAGGCTCGCACTGCCGTCCTCTTTTTGTGCAACTTTTAAGGCTTCTATCTCCAAATTCTTAATTTTGTTTGTCAAATTAACTATATCATAGGATAATTCAGCATATTTATCCCCCAAATAAATTGTTTACCTTAAAAAATAATCGACAGTCAACCAGTCCATTCAACAATACACCTGACCCACTACCTTTCAGTGTAATTACACCCATACTCCAATTTAAATTATATTATGGAACAACTGAGCCTGGTTTGTTATCAAGGCTCCTGACAAGTTCATTTCATCCCATCATCACTCCATCAGGCTCAGTACTCTACTATATTTTAGTTTCTCTAATGTTCATTTGCTTCTCCAAATCAGTGTGAATACCCCTGCTTCTCATATCATAAGCAGCTGATGAACAAATACTGTGTGTCAACTTCTGCACTAAGACACCAGTCTCTCTCTCTCTCTCTCTCTCTCTAGTAAAAATGCCTTACTGCATTGCATCCCTCCAAATAGCTGTTAATATACCACTGTGACCAAACAGGCAACTGAAATTATACATGACGATACAGTCAGCCAGTGCAGTAGGTCACTCGGTAACTACATACCAGTACCTGTTACTAAAACAGCATGCCTTATGGTAAAAGACTTCCCAGGTAAACCCCCAAACATAGCACTTAATGCACCCCACACTCATTTATTGCGTCTCAGTACATACCAGAGATGGCAATAATCTTTTTATTTGACTGGTAGCAATTAAGTGAAAAACTTAAGTGGTAATGGTTAAATCCAACTATAAGAAGTGTTCTACTCACGAGAACAGTAACTGATGGTTAGGAATGGTTAACTGTGAGAATTTCCAATTCAGACAAAATACACGGATAATGCTGGACCACAGAGTCAGTCAGTAGCAACTTGACAGGAAAGGGTCATCTGGTTCACAATCAAGTCGTATAATCGGGGCAAACATTGCTGCTCCAGTCCCTCCGGTCTTTTTAAGGGATTATTTGAGTATTGGACAAAAAAGTGAGTAAACATGTGGACCCTGAACCAATTAACATTCCCATTAACTGTTTTAGTTTCTTAGGGGTTTCATCACTGCAGTAGCATGACGTCAATTAATCACCATGAAGAAGGTTTGAGTATTGACACCACCACTGAAACTTGCATCTCTTTTAGACGCCAAAGTCAGGGTTAAATGTAATAATTTTAAGTACAATGAGAAGAATCAGACAAAGATACAGAGATCACCATCACGACATGCAGTATAAGCAATCCAAGTGATCACTCAACACTATCTGTGGCTGCCTGGGAAACTAATCTGGCTGGTGCAAGAATTCCAAGTGCCCACTCATAATTTTGTTTGTATTAAGAGGTGCTGGACCATCTGATACTGGATATTAATGGTGTAGTACCTGTATCTCTCCATCCCTATCCATTCATTTCATCATTGGTCACCCCCTACTTCTCACTCACATTCTTCTCGACTCTGCATACTCTCCACATGGCAAAACCATCTCAAAAGTACTATATTTCTAAACACTTTCAATCACACCCACAACAACAGTTACTCTAATTTTTTTTTTTTACAGGACAAAAGCAAAAAATCTAAGACCCTCTAAATATAATCTATCATACTCCCTTTTGTGCTTGAACTAAGTTGAAATCAAGAGAGAGAATCCTAGATAAAGTAATGTAACATTTACATATGAAAAACTAGAACCCCTAAAACAATAATGATTCACAACCAAAAGGAAACGATTTTTATTGACCCTACTTACAAAGGAAATAGATTCCCCATGCTCAACCCGACAACTGCAGAGCTCAACAGGCAGGTAATCGAAACTACAACTACCTCCCTACCCCTAAGAGGAAGATGGTGAATTGCAGGAGAGGGGCAACTTAAGCCTGCAGTCTATCTGGTTCACATCCAAGGTTTAAAGATTAGCCATTCAAGATTTATGACACTGTTAAGAGAACAAAGTATGACAACATGGCAGAAAAATTCCATTAAACTACAGACTAAGCTCCACTATACCCACTGTATCTTATATCTTCCTGACTGGAATAATATTTGTGCAAGTATTCTGTCACAGCTACTGCTTTATTATCCACTACCTGATTTGTCCTTCAGCAGCTTAAATCACACTTCACAGGCAGAAAAGGCAATGCTATGCCTCAGCATCCTTTCCATTGCACTTCTTTGTGAGTAACAATTTATTGGCTCTACATCCTTTCCATTGCACATCTTTGTGAGTAACAAAATTTTAGTGTTAACCTATCGTATCAATCTTTTATTCAGGTTAGCAGAGACTCTTCATCTGATAGTTTTCAAACCCCCCAAATAAGGATGGTGAACAGAAAAACGAAATTTAGCCTGCAGTCTACTGGGTTCACATTCAGATGAGCAGTGGATTACTAACAGGTCCACCAATATGGAAGGATCTCTTAATATATCTGGAAGCATACTTTCATTTACCTGGCCTAAACTGATATCTCCAATTTGAATACAGGTACTAAGAAGAAATTAACACTAGAATATGATGCTGGTCATAAGTCAATAAAGAACCACAGTATTTTCTTATTCTGCCACAGTGTTATGCAAAATAAGCTACAAAGGGACAGAAATCTGGGCTAAGTTGCCTCTACAAAGAAGTGTTTGGTACAGTACAGACTAGCAGCTACTCACTATTTTTTGGCATCCAGCTGAGTGCTCCCCCCTGCAGCCAATGTATCAGGCAGCTGTGATGGTTGAGGTTTATAACCACCTTATTCCCAGCACGGATGGCCGCCTAAGCTTTCCTCCATCAGCACTCCTGAAAATGTTTTAGTTCTTAATCCAATAACTATAATAACCCCTTGGCTGAATTTACTCTTGCTACCCCTAGCCTGAATTTACTCTTGCTACCCCCACACTACTTGAAGCAACTTTACATCCCTAATTTACCAAAGGGCATAAATTAAGGCCATATCTAACCCATCCAGTCCAGGCAAAATGGTCTGAATTCTTGCAGTATGCATACACCTATACCTCTAAAGAAGGATAGACAACAAAAGGAAAATTGCCACCTGCAATCGTCTGTGTTCACATTCAGATGAGCCTGAGGCCACAAATGACAAGGTTACAGAACCAGAAGTTATTCTCACTAAAGATATACACCAAAATTTTTATTAGTGGTGCAGCTATGTCACTGAATTATGGTAAACACTGCAGCTAATCATACAGTGTATTTCTCAAATTTAACACTAATGCAAACAGTATGTGAACCATCTAATCATAAATTCTATTACATTTAAACCATCACATTTTCTCCAATCTATTCAATAGTATCCTCCATTCTACTCAAAAGCATTCTTAGTGAAATGGACCATACGGTACATTAAAAAATCTAGTGTTGCTGAGGGCAGCCACCAAGCAGTGGCGCTGATATAACTGAGTGGCTTTGTCTGGTTTTACAGTACAAACATCCCCTCCCTCCTTACCTCTAAAAGGAGAATGATGGGCAACTCCAGCCAGCAGACCACCAGATTCAGGGGTCAGATTAACCCTCCAATGACCAAGACACAACTTACATCTACCAGCAGTTGAGCACTCGGTGCACCCTCTCCTTTCTCGCACATTACCTCAAACAGCCAACCCCCCCCACCCATGTATGACCTCCAACAGCCAACCCCTCCCTCCCTATGCAGCCATCTATGTACAGTTCTGCTTCTACTTCCATTTTTCTTTTTCCTTAGTTGAACTTCCTGTTGCTGGTGGTATAAACAAGGCTAGCTGAGGCAAAATTATTTCAAATCTTTTCTTCACTTCACTTAAAACAAATATACTTCTTCTGTGATACTGTGCTGAAAGTTATTTTCTTCCCTACATACAGGGGAAAAAAGAAGCTCAATTAGAAGCAATTTTATGAAGGAAAAGTTTGAGCAAAAACTCAGGCAATGGGAGATGATGCTCACAGCAACAAAAATAGTTTGTAAACTATACATTACAGTATTCTCCCACTTGTGAGGCATTCTCACAGCTCCAGCTGGAAGAGGAATGCACAAGCACAACTGCCACACAGCAGTGCCAAGAGCTCACACTTGGAAATTAACATAATGCTTTTACATAATTATTTAATTGGCTGCAACCTGTCATGTGATAGTGAGCTGTTGGATTTTAGTTGGATGCTATCTGCGTTGAATACTAACAGGTGGAAGGAATTTGTCAACTCTGTCACAAGAGGGCTAACCTGCAGCTACAACTAATGTTTGTTACCTTTCATTCTTAACCACTCTGGAAAAAATGTTAATGGCTGTACTTGACTGCTGTACACACCTGTCACTTTCAAGCAGTTCTCCATAAATCATCCATCTTATATTCTATTTACTATTTTGACCTTACACTAACATCTATCTTTAGTATCAGTTGTAACAGATATTAACACTAAAATTCAAAAGCTATATACTCAACATGCTATGGCAACATTATTGTCAAAGTATTACACAGGAGACTAGGATATCCTAAATGTTATTCCCAGGCAAGTAATGTCTGATGCAACTAAACACAAGAATAATGACTAATGTTAAATATGAGGCATCCTTCATAAACAAAGTTTATTAATGTGAGGTAGATCTGGGTTTTAGCAGTAGCCAAACGTGATGTAAGACTCACTTGTAGTACGCACCAACACTTTTGACCAACTATGATGACTACATCCTCAGTATAAGCATTCTTTCATTACACTACGTACTTCAAGAGGGCGAATATCTGGCCCAAATTAAGTGAAAAACTCTGCAACTCAACAACTGATTACCTTCAAGTTTCAACCTAAAAAAACTGAGTAGTACTAATCATCACTATGAACTGAAACCACATTACCTATACTAAAACATGGTTGCAAGAAATTAGATTTAGCCTTAGTTATCAGGCAGGAAGGGTTTCTTACTAGTCAATTCAAACCTTCCCTTCAGACTACACTGTCATCAACTGAGGTAATAGAAGTTAGAGATCTGTCAAGCTTAAATTGGCTAGAATACTAACATGAACACATTTCTCCTTCACTTCGGTCTGTCTCCAGGCCCCCATCCACCACCACTCTCAAAGTCAAGGCCTCCCCCACCACTTAGTTCAAACCAGATCAGGCGGTCCATCCTCCCATTCATCTTGATCCAGAGACTTTGTTCAAGTCCACACGAGCCAATGACCACAACTGTAACACAGAAATATACAAAACATAAAGTACCATAAAGACATCCAAAATCAGAGTGCAAATACATGTACAGAAGAAATAAAGTACCGGTAAATAGACATTTCTTTCAATTTAACATGCCAGATTTGTCTCTGAATTTCACAGTTCAGAAGCACAAAAAGAGTAGGCTAATGTTCATGGAGACATAGAACCACCTTATACTGTAGTGTCTTCATATTTTTTTTTCTTTCTTGAGCAAGGTCCTCCATATGAATGACCATTCTTGGAGAGCACTTCCACATTTCATTATTTTTTTCTTTATTACCTCTGCCAACGAAGTTGGAGGAGGGTATGTATTCATTTATGTTTCTGTCTCTGTCCAGATGATATCTCCCAAAAGTTCAGGATAAATTTTAAAGATATTGTGTGGATGGGTGGGGTCATATGGAGCAAGAAGAAAGTAATTTAATTTTGGGGCCGATCCAGATCCTGTCTCCACAGATCAAGATCCTTTTTAATGGCAACGGCATTAGCAGAGGCATGCATTCTGAGTGCTTTCTAGTTTTGTAAGAAGTGAATTGCATTTTAAAAGCTGTCTGTTACAATCCCAACAATGCCAAAGACGGAGACAGACGCCATTTTAGAACACCAATTTTTGCAAAAAATTACTCACATTAGCACCAATTCATACAATTCATCTAATTTTAACTAAAACTAATTTATCTAAATCTAACCTAACCTATATTATGCAAATTTAACCAAACATTCTATCCCTTAGTCACATTTTCCTTCTCTCCTGGTGGATCCTCTTCATACTAAAACACACTTCTGTACATCTTTACAAAGTCTCTGAATAAATTCAAAAGCACTATAAAGTACGATACCAGAAAAAATCTGAACTATTCATTTCCCATAATACTTCACAACTAGCATCATCATAGTATTGCAGTCATCTACTGTTTACTCTGCATTCACTTATGGCAATTTAAGGCCAAGTGTGGAGTACAGCATCTTGGTCTACTGTTAACTTTATTACAGGTAGGTATTCAAGGTGGAGAGCTATCACTTTTAAGCCACAATAAGGTGACAAGAGTACTGTATGTTCCAATGTTATTGTTTACAACTCCATTTTCAAGACTGATGCAACAACATTTTTTACCAAATTTTTTACCAAATTACAGTGGACAGTATAGCTTAAGTTAAATTAGTTAAACTGCATAAGGCCACTTTAGACCACATGAAGAGTAACATCAAATTCTACTGTTGTTCTATGGTCATAATTCCATATTCAAGACTGAGGGCCTTTTAGGCTAAATTAAAAAGAATTGACTATAACTGCTTGGTGTGAAGGGGAGGCATTTATAAGCTGATGTCTTTTTTGCTTTATATCAGTCATCACTAAAGCAACACAATAATTGAAATCTGGTGGTATTATTGCTACTACTGCAGTGGGTTTTGTGACAACTGGGCCATTCCCAGAACTCCAATACAGTCATGGTTGCATTGAATTCGGATGAGCCTCAGTTGTGAATTAGGAATGTCTCTCCTTGGTTACAAGCCACATTTACCCTGTACCTGGCCATCAACTAGCTGAAAAAGGGCTTGGAGTCTTTATTGGATTATAAACTCACTATCCAAGGCAAATTACTAAACGGTGTTCTGAATAAACTAATCTAGTCCAAATCTCTCCTAACTGAATAGACACGGAATTAGAGTAAATAATAATAATACCTAAAGGAGCTATTGTTTTTTTCTTTTTTTTTAATGCAAGGAAGAAGGAACCAAAGGCCACGGGCCTGCATACTGTTCCTTCCAAGAAAAAGCAAAAACAGTACAAAAGAGAGCCAAATTCAAGATCCGTTCAATTCGAGATGCCTGGACACACTGCGTTTGAAAGACTGGAGATCATAGGAAGTAGGAAATACAGACAAAGGAAGACAGTTCCAGAGTTGACCAGTTGCATAAATGAAAGACTGGGAGTAACAGTTAACTCTTGAATTAGAGAGTTGGACAGAAAAGGGATGAGAGTTTGTTGCTAGACGGGTACTACGTGCCCGTCGTAGAGGTGGAGGGATGCAAGCAGACAGTTCAGAGGAACAGTGACCATTGAAGTAGCGATAGAAGAGAGATAAAGATGCAACANGGCCTGCATACTGTTCCTTCCAAGAAAAAGCAAAAACAGTACAAAAGAGAGCCAAATTCAAGATCCGTTCAATTCGAGATGCCTGGACACACTGCGTTTGAAAGACTGGAGATCATAGGAAGTAGGAAATACAGACAAAGGAAGACAGTTCCAGAGTTGACCAGTTGCATAAATGAAAGACTGGGAGTAACAGTTAACTCTTGAATTAGAGAGTTGGACAGAAAAGGGATGAGAGTTTGTTGCTAGACGGGTACTACGTGCCCGTCGTAGAGGTGGAGGGATGCAAGCAGACAGTTCAGAGGAACAGTGACCATTGAAGTAGCGATAGAAGAGAGATAAAGATGCAACATTGCGGCGAAGAGACAATGGTTGAAGGGAATCAGTAAGAGAAGGAGAGTTAATGAGACGAAAAGCCTTTGACTCCACCCTATTGAGAAGAGCTGCATGTGGGGAGCCTCCCCACACATGAGAGCTGTACTCCATACACGGGCGAATAAAACCCGTGTACAAGGTCAACAACTGTGCAGGGGTAAAGAAAGTTCGGAATCGACTTAGCACACCTAATCTCTTGGAAGCAGATTTCACAAGAGATGTAATATGTTCTTTCCAAGACAAATCCTGAGAGAATAAAACCCCAAGCATGTTCAAGGGTGATGCAGGACATAACTGTTCATTATTAAACATTAGTGGGTAATCCTGAGGAAGATTTTGTCGGGTCGATATGTGTAAGAACTGAGTTTTTGATGCATTGAAAATAACAAGATTATTTTTACCCCAATCAGAGATACGAGCCAAATCAGACATTAGGTGTGCCATAGCCTCATCCCTTTTTTGTTGAAGTAACTGCTGAGATGGACGTTGCGGGAACCGAATGGAAAGGTGAAGGGTGGAATCATCAGCATATGAGTGGATAGGGTTAGATGTACAGCTTAGAAGGTCATTGATGAATAAAAGGAAGAGAGTAGGTGATAGGACAGAACCCTGAGGAACACCACTGTTGATAGGTCTAGGAGAGGAACGATGGCCGTCTACAACAGCGGCTATAGAACGACCAGAAAGGAAGCTAGAGATGAAGGCACAGATAGAAGGATAGAAACCGTAGGAGGGCAGTTTGGAAATTAAAGATTTATGCCAGACTCGATCGAAAGCCTTTGAGATGTCAAGTGCAATG